>QKMX01352714.1:7765-18532 GCA_003401595.1 Venustaconcha ellipsiformis
CAAGCGAGGCAGCAGTTAGTACCATTTTTTAAAAGTCTTTAGTATGATTCGGCAGGAGTTTGAACCCGCGACCTCCCGCATGCGAGGCAGATGCTCTAACCACTAGGTAACCGAAGCGGTTAAAAACTGTTGAGACACAGTATTCCCAGCTAATTGAATTTAGTATAAACAATGAGAGTGGAACTTTAAAAAGAGATAATCAGACTGGAAAACTATAGTTCTTTGTAACCTTAACTAATTCAAATCAAGATAATAGCTGCTGCTAATGTCCTGTTAGAATTGCAGAACATCAATCATTTAACCGATTTATCAATAGTGGACGCCAAAGCACACAAAAAAAGGCGAATGGCCGTACGATTCGATCTATAATACATTTTAAGACTTAAGTGACACAGATCAGAGGCAGAGGATGACATTGATCAAAGATACAACCTCTTAAAAGTCTTGCACCACGTTACAAGTAGAGGGCGATTATTAAAAAGTATATGAGTAGTATATGGGGAGGGGCGATATAACGACAAAAAGGATATCGATATAACGACAAAAAGTATATCGCTATATCGAATATAGCGACAATGGGAATTTGACATGGGGAATTTTAACACGTGTGGGCTTATAGAGAGACAATGGGAATTGACAAGGTATACATTTCTAGCGACATAGGGTTAGAGACATAGACAGAAACAGAAATATGACACAAACATGGATTTATGAATATAAATCTATCACAACAAAATCGAACAATTTTGTTTTTAAGCCAGAGAGAATAGATATTTTTTCGAGGCAATGAAGTGGCCCTGAAGATGTTTTTTTTTTTTTTGTTTTTTCTTTTGTTTTTGTTAACAACATTTAGTTAACATATAGGGCATATCACGGATCTTCTTCTCTTTCTCAAACTTCGTATGAACTCTGGACCGTAGATTAAGACTCGCTTCAGACATCCTTGCCTGTCCACATAAATTCTTCGTTTCCAAAGAGTTGCATCCATGAAGAGTGGTGACTTATTAATAAGACATAATTCAGATTTTATTTGCCAGCATTTACTACGATCCATCCCATTATGCGGATTACAAAGGAGTTCAAAAATTGTATCATGCTGCCAAAACCAGATTGAAAAGTATCCGTTTACCTCATGTGCAACGATGGTTACAAGAGCAAGCCACGTACACCTTACACAAACCTATTCAATAAAGTGTTCCAAGAAACGCACCCGAGGAAGGGTATCGATCATCAATGGCAAGCTGATTTAGCTGATGTCTCTCGTAGCTACAACCATTTGAACTGTTTCCACGACGTCCTTTCCGAATTTGACTGGGTTGTGCCATTGACTTTCCATATCGAGCACTGAGTTAGTTCGAGTCCAAAAACTGGTTTGAAAGATAGCGGTGATCACCCTCTTTGATGGCAATCTGACAATGGCACCGAATTTCTGAACCAAGCTTTCTGAAATTATTAAAGAAACGAGACATTCATTTTTTCACCACCTATAATCCGGAAACGAAAGCCAGCATCGCGGAACGTTTTCAACTGACCTCGAAAAAACGAACGTGGAAATATTTTACGCATCAACACACTCTCAATTACATCGACGTCTTACCACACCTGGTCAAAGCGTACAAACAATCTTACCATCGAAGCATCAGTCGTGCCCCTACAAAAAGTGACTCTCGACAATGAAGTGACAATCTTTGAACGCCTGTTTGGTACGTTACTGACTGTGGCTGTCCCCAAGAAAGGTGGAGTTTTGACAGCGACAGATTGTGTGCGCATTGGGAAAACCAAACGTTACTTACCGAACTGGACCACCGAATTGTTTTGTAACAATGGATGAGTGCGTGGTCGTCATCATAATGGCAGTAAATTGAAAGACATGCATTGGGAAATGTTAAAAGGAACGTTCGACTTGCCAGAATTTCAACTTGTGACCAGAACAGAAGAGGATGTGTACGACATCGAAAGCATTCTCGATCGAAGAACCCATAATGTGGGAAGAAGTCAAAGTGCATTGTAAAGTATATCAGCCGAGTTTTGACTCTTGGATCGACGATTCTGAAGTCATCGACTACAAAAAGAAGTAACCATCATGCCCATCAACACAATCTCAATCATCACAGTGATCACTCCTTCACGGAGCTCTCCTCTGTATGATCTACAAAAGCAACCGTTGTGGTTGTGGTGTGGAGAACGTGTGCCTAAAACGCAAATCGTCTTTTTCTGCCAAATTATCGTGGTGTATTGTGTCATCGATGTTGTCATTGCCAATCTGAACTTTTAACAAGGAGACAAACAATTGTGGACGATATTACTGAGCCTCCCCAACCCTTCTCTAGAATACTCTAACGCTTATAACGGGAGTATTATGCCCAACGTCAGTCACCCTCCCAAAAATGACAATAACAACAATAACACGAAAAGCAATCCTATTTTTAGACACTCGCCTGATCTCAAGTTATAACATAACACTGGAATTTTGAACAACTAGTATTTGTTAACTTTACCCAGTGACAGTTCCATGGATGTGTTTCCCCACAACAATTTGTGCTGTTCTGCGGCCAGATTACCTCAGACCATCTAATTGGATCACAAAGCACTTTGGGAAGTGGCTTTTGGTCATATGATTCACCTCCTACACACATAAAAAATGTCAATAAAAATCAAAACACTTTTGAGGTCGAAGTTCTGAACCACCAGGTGCAACAATACTTGAATAAAAACAAAATTGTTAATGCTTCTATCAAACGACAAGTGTTCCCAGATATTCCACGGTACATGTACGTGTTGAACATTTCTGCAGGCTATTATTTTAGCGGTCAACAACTGGTGGACCCGATTGCTGCCAAATTCAATGATCTATTTGGCAAAGCCTATGACAAAACCGAACGAAGTCTAACCCTCAAGTACAATAAAGTGCTTCCTCGCCTACTGATGAATTTTCTGATGCCAAAACGTTGGATATAACATTTTGTCCTGAAAGATCTCAAAACGATCAAGGGTAACAATGTACCTCCCGTCGCCAACAACTTTTGCTAAACTTTTTCGTTATCCGGTGGAACTGAAGCAAGGATAGAATTTGATTTTTGTGTAATCCAATGTGGTGGAGTACAGAGTGGTGGGACATATATCCATACCGTTACTAGGTGTCATTCTTTTCAAGGTGTATTCTGCCTCAAACAATCACGAGGAAAGTGGAAACACTTATCACGTTCACTGCGAATTTGTGCATCATCGCTATTTGCCAGTCAGTAAGTCTTATTTTAACACTGTCAACATTGCTATAAAAGGAGCTCTGAGACACAATATTCTATTCACCAAATGACGACCTTTAAGTCATATACAACGAAGACATGGTTTTGGACATCTGCTGAAACAGTCGTTTCTTTCGGTGGTCTCCGTTTTAAAACCGATGGTGATACGAGGACTGCACGCCTTGATAGATGTCACTTTGACACAAGGCAAAGAATTTCTCCAAAATGTCATCATCGACAAACAAAACCCCAAAGAAGTCTTCTTGAGAGCTGGAAAAACTGTCTTGCTTCAACCTGGCAGACATTTTGGGCCGAAGAGAAACTGCTATAAATTCCCTGGACAATCCGCGGTCAGGCACTCCTGTTTCCCTGTCACCACAGCAAGGACAAGGAAGAAAGAGACAATGAAGACACCACTTGAGAAGTCTTTACATACCAAGGGCTAGATAGACCAAGAACAGAAGAATCGTCCAAGAATTAGCCGTTTTTGATTATTAAATCACAGATAGACAAAATGATGCACATAATGTCTTGAGAATGTTCCAAGCCGGAACTGGATGTGTTTGCCATACCACCCACTATGATGACGATGCAAGAATCCCATTGGGTAGAACTTCAACCCATCTCGTCTTTCACAACCTCAGCATCCATCGAATTTAAAATCTAAGTACAGTCCGAAGATTACATCGATCTGAATGCCAGTTAATTGTACCTAAAAGTCAAAGTGATCACAACAGATGACGCTGATCCAGATGGCAATGACAGAGTAGCTCCCACATATAAGTTCATGTGCACCGAAGTGTATTTGTACTTGAATAACAATCTATTCAGCAGTGGCATGGATACTTACCCTTACCGATCATTCATGGAAAATCTCTCTTGACCTAAAGAAAAGATGCCAAGATCACTCATCTGGATGATTGCGTGGTATCGAAACCTGACACAACAGGCGAGAACAAATTCAACGACACAGTAATAACTGTAGCTGACGATCCTCATAATGTGGGCTTTAGCGACTGTCGAAAGAAAATTTTGCAATGACGTAGTTTAGAAACAATGGATCGTTTGCATTTGGACATGTGGTTGCAAGAAATGTATTTGCTAAACAGAGCTAATATCCTCTTGAGACTGAATCGTAGTAGTACCGTATTCCATTTGATCGCCTAATGTTATGAGTACAAAAGCATCATCCAAGAATCCAGACTCTACGTGCGAAGTGTGGACGTGTTACCTAAAGTAGGAAACATCAGCTACACATTGAACAGAACAACCGACAACTATAAGACGTGTGGAAGTGAAAACTCTCGCCATTGCTGCATGACTCCAATCCAAGATAGAAGATCATCTGTTTCAAAGACAGTTAAACAAACGTTTAATCGTTGGTATCGTTAGAACCGATGCTCTCAACGAAAGTCACTGCCAATCCTTTTGAGCTTAAGCATTACATGGTGTCCAAGATCGTAGTCAGTCGCTTTCGTAAGTCTTTGTGTACCAGATCCTTCGAACCCACCTTTGCCCGGAAGAATTATTTGAGATCGTACTCGTACAAAGCCATGGGACAGTAAGGAACCAACAGCACTTACAGTATTTGGCACGAAGATTTAGCATTAGGTTAAGGCTTTGTGGGCATTTGGTTTCACTCCAGACCAATGTAGCGACAAGAGACACTATAAAATCCGGTCAACTGCGTGGGGAAGTTAAGTTTGCAGAAGTTCCCACCGAGACGGTGAACGTCACCTTGATGCAGGATTCGACAACACTCTAGAAAGCAACCGTTTGAGAGAAGTCATTTTAGACTATTAGAAGCAATGTATGACTCTTATACGTCTTTGAATGGTAGCGAATCTTTGGAAATGGAATGGCAGTATTTCATAGAAGCAAAACCCAAAGACAAAGATGAAAAGGTGATGGTCATGTCCAAATGGTCAGAACAAGAACAACATTTAATCTCCTATTTTGCCATACACCTGGCAGAAACCATCACATGCTTGACCAATGAAGATTGATATGGATATCAAAACCATCATCCCAGTCAAATTCAACATGATAAAGGTCTGATGATTCAAGAAAATTGGACGAGTATCCGAAGGACGCTTGGTGTCTCATTTTGTAAGAAGCAGTGTTGCATCATTGATATAAAGACTTGCGTGATTATTGACTGTTCTGGAGCTCAATTGCGTCGAATCTGTCTTAGTCCAGAGTACGGAGACGAAGCAAAGAGATGATTGTTTGACAGGGATTTTCAAGCAAAATGTCAGAGTTGAACGACTTACCACTACCTGTGAAATAAATGGATACCTGGAAACTATTACCTTTTAAAAAAAAAAAAACATTTCGTACACTTCTTGGAATCCTGTAGTCTGTGCTAAAGATGAACTTCTTTATCGCAAACCTAAAGATAATCAAGCTTATGTCATCAACACGGACGAAAGTCATCTTCCAGGAACCCGTTGGGTAGCCGGCTATTTTCCGCTAGATGCCTGTATGGAGTATTTTGATTCGTGTGGATTACTGCCTATGAAGAAGACATCATTGACTTGATAAGAAGAAATGCCGAGATGAGACGCTTCAATAATGTGCAATTACAATGCACCGATTCCATGGTGTGTGGCCAATATTGTCTGTAATTTTTTTTTATCGATGCAGTCTTGGATATCCCTTAGAACATTTAGTAATTTATTTTAATAGCTACTCTTCTAGAAAAAAAAAAGAAAAGTAGATTGATGGTTTTTTGACCATTTAGGTTATATCTTGTCTTAGCCTGGAAACGTAGTGTACATCAGTAGAAATCTAGCTTGACCTCACAACCTTGTCAACCTTGTCGAAAATGTCATTTGATATTGTATGAATTGTTATATTATGTATTAGTTAATTGTTGGTTGAATAAAAGTGTTATTAAAAGGGGATAGTTGGTGGTTTATTTTTATACATTTTATCACTAATTATGCTCTTTGACTTCTCTATCCATCCCCATGAGATAAGGTATAGCTTTCCTATAGAAAAAGGAAATCGTAGGGATATATTCTATCGCGTCCGCGCTTGATTAATATAACGCAAGACCGTCTCCAGATTGACCATTCATTGTTGCTTAGTCAACCTATGAAGATGTGTTCAAGACTAGAAGAATTGAACGAAGCCCACGTGAATTTACATCATATCATGATACCCAAACCTGATGGAATTATAAATATCAGATGATAAAAGTAGCCAAGTTTCTTATCGAAGAGGTTTTCAAAGACGAAATCAAGAAGGAGCAAGAAGAATGGACTGAGAAGTATACACTTCAGAAATAACAGAGAGAATAGCAAACAAAAGCAGGAGCCAGATAGAGGTTAAGTGGACTATCGTGTGAACACGAAAGAGTTCTCCTTTCAAAAAAGCAGACACTTTCTTGTCGGAAAGCCTGCAATCAGAAAAAGACACAATCATAGATAATAAGGGAATGCATAACCCCAACAAAATAGCCCTTTTCAGGGCTACCCCAAACAATCTAATAATGGTCAAATTGCCAAAATGTGTCTCTCTTTGTGTGTTGATAGGTTAAAAAGAAAAGTGTGCCTATAAACACTTCGTTTCTCTAGCTTGTAAGATATTGTGTGTGTGTGTGCAAGTGTGTGTGTGTGTGTGTTTGTGTGTGTATCTGTGTGTGTGTGTTTGAAAATAAAACATAGAAGTTTGCCTATAAACGATTCGTTTTTCTGACTTGTAAGATAGTGTTTGTATATGTATGAGTGGTATTAAATTGTGTTTGTATGTAATCAGTGAAGTTTTATTTTTATTTTAGGTCCTTGTGTTTCATGTTTATGGTTATGATGTGGATATTGTTAGTTTTTGTGTATGCTTCAGGCATGTAAACCGTAGCCTTCTTCAGTCTTGCTATCCCAGCTTTGACTCGTCAAATAAAATAAGGTAAGCAGAATAGCAAAATTGAATAAGCTTCAGATGCACCTGGACTATTCCAGGCGAATCTTGGATGAGCTTGCCATGGAAGACATAAAAGAATGTACCAGGATTGAAGAAGAGGAGGAGAAGAAAAGGAAATAAAGGGGAAAGAAAACAATAATCCTACCTCACCTTGTGCTAACACAGGTCTGTGAAGTTAAGCCATTGGTTAGGACACCTCCACAACCACTACCAGCACCACATCCACTGCCAACACAGAAACCCGTGGTCACCCAGATATATAACTGGGACAAAGAATTGAAGAGGTCGATTTTAGAGTGGGAGCCTCAACTTTCGTAGGAGGTAAGGAGGCCACATCATCCACGCCTATGGAATAGAAGAAAGAGGGAAGTTTTCACTGTCCCTCAGAGTAAGAACTGAAATGATGAGGCCACTCAACCTCCCTGTGCATGCACATGAACAAATGTCAAGTGGCAGAATCACAGGAGCCACCATTATGTGTGTGGTGCCCGGCCTAGAAGGTACAGGCAATAACCAGGTGCATCCAAAGTTAAACAAAAACAGCCCTTCTCAGGGTTAACCAGATCTCTAGAAAAGAGATACGAATCGTTGCCAATAATATAATTGTGTGTTTTGTGTTACGTGCACTTGTGCGTGCGTGTATGTGTATGTGCCTGTGCGTACGTGTGTGTATTTTCGTTTTCGTTTGTTTGTGTGCGTGCGCGTACTTGTATGTGTGTCTGTGTATGTGTCCTTTTGCCTTAACAAACCCCTTATCCCTACACTAAAGCATTTTTGTGAATGTGAAGTAGTGTCACTATAAACACTAACTCCTTTGCTGATGTGATCGAATGTGATGGATTGTTCCGTATATAAACAATTTCCTCCTCAACTGTGTGTTGATAGAAAGTATAATTGATTTGTTAGCATTAGTGTGTTATTTTGTATAAAATCTTATTTGAGGATTGCACTCTTATCACAATGAATTGTTTGATAGATGATATGGGTAGTTGGTGAGAGGGACAGTTGGTATTGGATGATGGATGCAACGTATGTGGTAAAAATACTTGCAGATGGAGATATCCAGTTGCCCTAGACTTTGTGACAAGTCAAGTGACTAGCCAAAAAGCAGCCAGGGATATGGTTAAAAAAATTCATAGAGGAGGAAGTGGAGAAGTTAAGAGGATTTAATAAGCCTAAGTTTATTAAACTGGGAAGACTGAAGGGGACTCTTGATGGTGTGACACTGGTAACTTACATTTTATAAGAAATAGAGATTTTAACAGATTGGTCTTTTGTGAATTGAAGAAAGCAGAATAAATGGTTAGAAAGGTGATGGAAAGTGAGGTGAAGAAAATGAAAGATTTCTGGGCTTAGGAGAGAAAGACAAGAGAGGACATTGAGAAATTGAACGAAAATTGAATCAAGAAAAACTCCAGGGCGATAGGACATTCTGGCTCGATAACAGAGAATGAAACGAAGAAGAAGAAAGGAATAATAAAGTGAAGAGATGGTTGAAGAACTGGAGAAAATAGAAGAAGAAAAACAACAATAACCCAAAAGCCCTTTACGGGACTATTTCGTTGCCTCTAAAATATATTATCTCTATTGCCTAAAAAAATTAGTTGATTTTTGTTGTGATAGATTTATGTTCATAAATCTATGTTTTGTCATAGGTCTACGTCTCTAAGTCTCTAACCCTGTATCAAACACTGTCTGTAGACAGGCCCAATACCTAGTCGCTATACATTCCTATATTAAATTCCCCTTGTCGCGCTATAGGCCCACTCATGTTAAACATTGTTATTAAACATGTTAGACCATGTTGTGTAATTATACATTATGGTCAGATTATGTTGTGTAATTATACATTTGGTTAAACCAAGTTGTGTAATTATGCATGTGGTTAAACCATCTTGTGTAATTATACATGTGGTTAAAACATGTGTAATTATACATGTGGTTAGACCATGTTGTGTAATTATGCATGTGGTTAAACCAAGTTGTGTAATTATGCATGTGGTTAAACCATCTTGTGTACATCTGGTTAGACCATGTTGTGTAATTATACATGTGGTTAGACCATGTTGTATAATTATATATGTGGTTAGACCATGTTGTGTATACATTTAGTTAAATCGTTTTGTGTAATTATACATGTGGTTAGACCATATTATGTAATTACACATGTGGTTAGACCACGAAGCACAAAGTTTGGAAAGTTTAAGAAGCGAAGTGAAATATCCTGCATCTGCATGCTTGGCTTGAAAAGTGCAAGTCATTCCATAAGCAAAACAATACTTTATTAGTACATAGTTATTATTATTAGTAAACATTTACTAAATACTAATATTATTCAAATATATCAAGTTATCATTCATTAAAACACCAACAAGATAGTACTGGCGCCATCATTTTAAGAACATAATAAACTTGTGGCATGGCGTAGTGTTGTAGCATAGTGTGGTGTTCTCGGATGGTGTAGTGTTGGGGCATTGTATATTATTATGCATAGTGTAGTGTTGTGGCATAGTGTGGTGTTGTGGGATTATGTAGTGTTGTGGCATATTGTAGTGTTGTGCATAGTTTAGTGTTATGGCATAGTGTAATGTTGTGGCATAGTGTGACGTTGTGAGATTGTGTAATGTGTTGCATAGTGTAGTGTTGTGCATAGTGTAGTGTGGCATAGTATAGTGTTGTGGCATAGTGTAGTATTGTGGCATAGTGTAGTGTTGTGCATACTGTAGTGTTGTGGCATACTGTAGTGTTGTGGCATACTATAGTGTTGTGGCATACTGTAGTGTTGTGGCATAGTGTAGCGTTGTGGCATGGTGTAGTGTTTATTTGACTCAATTATATTCTATAGGAACATTAAATTAGTGTGTTTGAAAATGACTTTCATCACTAAGTCACGTGTGTCATACTTGCTAGGACTTGCAAGATCAAATTTAATAACGAAAATTTAAAGCAAATAAAGAATTGCTTTTCATGTGGCCATGTGTATTTCTACCAACGGATGGTATATATAGTTACAGAGGAACGTAATTTTAAGAACAGTCTGCTCTCGTAGCTTAGCATCATCATCAGCTCTTGATCTGGCGTCGCTCCGTAAGTGCAGTTCTTCTCTCTGTCATTCATAAGCGAAGTTTTCAACTGTCTTTCTTTGGGGATAAACTCTCTGCAAAGATGAAAATAGACCCAGTTTAATTAAGTTAATGATTGTATTGTGCTACTTTTCAATTTATTGGTATTGTCTTCACGATGTGACTATTAAGAAACAAAAATGAGTATACATTGTACAAAGTCATTGTAAAACCATAATGCCTTTGTAAAATCGTATTATGTGGGAAAAAAACATAATGTATCAGTTCATAACACCATTTTTATAAATATTTATTTTTAAAAAAATGATTAAAATTACAGTAATCTATATTTTGTATTCGATACTATGTTTACCATCTGATAGTATAAGAATTGCACTATAAATTTTACAACTCGAATACACACTCTTCAATTTAACTGCATTCTTTGTACTGAACTATATATTTGCTCAATTCGAGTACATAAAACATAAATAGCTTGTTGTTGTTGTTGTCATAGGGTTTAACGCCATTTTTCA
>QKMX01352715.1:12973-25885 GCA_003401595.1 Venustaconcha ellipsiformis
AAATGGCGTTAAGCCCAACAACAACAACAACAACATTATTGATAGGGCTTCAAACAGTTTTTAAAAATTGTATTGAAATAGCATTGCAGTTACCAATTTACTCCAGTCCTAGCATCAGTAAAATGCCTGTTACTGCCAGTGTTAATGTATCTTAGGCAAATATATTCCATGTACAGTTATAGCCTACTGTGACCCATCCCTGGATTTTGTTCAGTCTTACTGACACATGTGAGCTTCTGTATACTAGCCCATGTTTTTCTAAGAGCCTTTACTTTGGCACATTGCATAATAATTTTATGTAATAAAATCCCATTGGCAGAAGTCACAGACTGTTTTTGCATTATCTTTTTTGGGTAGTGCATTTGATGTTAAGTTTCACATGAAGTCAGACTAAATATTTATAGTCCAGGCTAATGCAGAATATCTGTTCATCAACACTGGCAGTCTTACAATAATTTTATGTATAAAGGAAACCATTATCGTTAATTGCAGGCTGACACATTATCTCATCAATGCATTGCATTAAAGGCATTTACTTCTGTAAACAGACCCCTGCTAATTTTTTGGTGAAATTTTAGACCTAGGATCTAAGTATTAAATGCTGTAATATTTGTAATATTTTTAACACTTGTTATGTCCTCCCATGCTTATGGAGAGGGCATGTAATAGAAGACCTAGATGATATTTAATAGAATATCAAGGTGATTTTTAATAGAAGACCTTTATGTCCTCAGTAATACTTACTGGAAAAACCAAAGTAATATTTGATAGAAGACATAGAAGACCAAGGTGGCATTGAATAGAAGAACTAGGTGATATTTAATACTCATAGTTTTCCAGACAAATTTTATTTAGTTATTGTCTTTGTTAACTTCAAACTTTGCCCATGAATTTAATTTCTGCTCAGCAACTTTTGTATTTAGTTCATCACTTTGCATCTTACTTTAACCTTGATTTTCACAATTTTTTATTCAGATTTTATGAAATTATGGCCTTTTTGGACTGAGAACTTTGCCTTTCAATTTTTTCACTCTATAACCTTTGAATTTCTTTATGGATTTAAAGAAAATTTGGTATGTGTCTGATTACTGAGAAGAAAGATCTAGGCATTGTTTTATTTTTATTGCATTCCAGCAAAATGTTTATGAGTTATTGCCCCTGTTTGATTCTTTTGTTCTTCAGTTGCATCATATTGATGATGGTGGTATCCATGCCATGTGGATATATTTCTTGTTATTATTATCTCAAGTGTTTGCATAATCATTGATAATAATATAAGGTAACAAATTTTTATACATTCAATAAGAGACAAGCCCCTTATGCAATAATGGTCTACCAAAATTAAGAGGGTAAGAAAATGTAGAAGCAGTATGGTACACATTTGTCATGACACTTGTCACTAGGATGAAAGAAAATACAAAATACGGTGTCAAATGTTAACTGAATTTGTAAAACAAGAGCCATTTTATCTCTTTGGTATATAATGTAGTTATTGCTCAGTCCTTCCATCTGTTTGACTGTTTGTAATAATATTTGTTTCTAGAACATTAAAACTGTTAAAGATCTTTTAACCATACAAGGGACACGTGTCAAGCAAGTTGTGTAGAGGTATCTTTTAAAGTTAAAATTTTTTGCATACATTAGTATTTATGTTGCAATGGAAACAAAGTGTAGGATAAGTTGTACATATATTAACAGATCGGTATCATTGGAAGAGACAAACACACTGTATATACTTGCTAATAAGACGAGTCCAGCTGCAAACTGGACAGATCTGGATCTACTGTTGCTTAATGCAGCAGCAGATCTGGGTCTGTGCAGTTTGTTACGAGTAATCAGTAGAACAACATAGACCCATATTTGCAGGTACAATAGGCTACAGCAGATCAGGATCTCTGTTGTTTGCAGTTTGACTCAATTTATAAGTGAGTATATATGGTAATGTGTAACAAGAGATGACATATTTATCTTTTTTCTGCTTAAGTAAAAGCTCCCAATGAAAGTACCCCGTTTGTCCAGCACACTCAGGTTACATGTACTAGTTATCCAGTGCTTTGTTTCCATGGTTTTGGTAAAAAATGGGGTAATAGATGGATCGATGACACACAGATGGACTGATGAACAAAGGGTATACTGTGTCACCAATGCTTACTATAAAGTGGAGGGGTTTAAATATTATTATATATAGATTATTAAAGATAGCAAGATAACATAAACAGATGCATAACTGTATTCAACACTACAAAAGATGTCATTGTTTTTTTTACTGTTTGTTAACAAAAAGGATAAAAAAATATTAAGTAAAAAATGTTTACCTAATATTGAAATGTACTCAGTTTTGATGCACTTGAGCTTTAAAATCATTATTTGATTTTATTTCACTTGCATTCTGTCTCTTAATAGGAAATTTATAGTAGATGTTATGTCTACTGTGAAATAATATGTATTGAAAATCAGGATAGATGTTATGAAAACATTTTTATTTCACTGTCGTTATCAAAATATTGTATGCAATACCAGGTTTTACATAATTAAGTCTAGTGTGACATTTAGAAAATGTTTCCTGTATTAGCCAGAATCTGACTCATCCAAGTTAATGTATGATAATTAGATTCGGACATAACCATAATAATGGTATAAGTGAAGGTAATCAAAGCAAAGTTAAATATAGCAGTGAGAGAGATTTTGTTAGTAATTAGTAAATTATGACAGATTTTAGTCTTAAACATGGGAATATTGTGACATGATCTTTCTAGTCAGCTGTCTTGTACTTCATCTCTGTCAGTGCTTGGAGAGATGTGTGATGACCTTCCCACTTCTTATGGGTTTTGGTTTTCCTTATCTAGGAGATAATTGACCATAGTTTTTATGACAGATTGAGTAAATAATAAAATAAAATATGAAACAAATGGATGGAATAACAGATCTGAGCAGAGATACAGATAAAATAATATGAGCCTCCCCCCCATATAACAGTTTAGTCATTTACATAAACAAGATGAAATTGAACATGACATTTCAGTGATTCACTTTTTCTTAGAAAAAGAGTACCAAACTTTTTGAAATTCAGCTAGCTATTCTGTGACACTGATAAAACAAATTTTATCATATAATCGAGTGACAGATCGAACTCAAATTGCCAGCATGTCAGCATCACCTTGTTGCTTCTGGTATAAATCACTATTGGTGAAAGGTCGGCATTGCCGTGTTTCTTTTCTTGTCTTTTTCTTCCTCAAGCCTCTTCAGGTCATCAACCATCTTGGTTGTAGACTGCACTTTTTTCACTATGCAGGACAGGTATGGAGCTATTTTTTTTATCAGATATTATAATACCAAAACTGTGGTAGGGTTTTTTTCTTCTGAGATGAAAGACTGTTCCCACTGTTTTAACATCAGACATTGCCTTATCTTAATTCAACAGCCTGATACTGATACACAAGCCACCTATCAGTGATGGAATTTATATCTACTAATCACATAGTAACTCCCCTGATAATCATGACATAATTAAACTTAGATAAACCATTACCTTCTGCTGTGAGCTGTAAATCACTGGTTGTCTATGTCAGTCCACACACATTCCTAATGCTAACACTATGGATTCTTGGATGAAAAGAATTCACAACTCTAATTACACACTCTGTATCCTTACTATTTTACTATGCTAATTAGCGATTCTTTTACATACATATCTGGACATAGAAAGTAAGTTCTCAACATACATGATACAAATCATTTAAGACAGATAATATTATTTTCACAATTCTTATCAGAAGAAATGCATTAAATCTTTTCATTACATGATTGCTATTACATACAAACCACAAAATCATAAGACATTCATATCAATGAAATATTGTATGACATCCTAAAATGCATGAATCATGCAACTTTCAAGACAAATGAAGGCAAACAATTAACTTTTGAACTCAAGGAAAACTGAAAAATGAATTTAAAATAAACTCATAAAATAATTACAATGCATATTGTATGTTATTGAGACAATACTTTTGTCTTCCTGAACCCTCACTTGCTTATCATAAGAAAACTCCTTCAGCCTCTTCTCTGGTTCTGGGTCTCTCAAATTTCCAGACCCCTTTCCTTTGGACAATTTATTTAAGGAGTGAAGTTAATTTTACTCAAGAGTTATATTCTGGCTTCCTGTAGAATTTAGACTGACAAGGGGAATTACTTAAAACTTTGAATTCTGTCAGGGAACACACACATACACACCTCCTTGTTTATTTTATCCAATAAGGATTACTTTCTCTTACCACCAAAATTATTATCTCTCCGGTCAAAGTCCCCTCTAGACCACCTTTATTAATAACTATTCTTGAAAATATAATTTTATGACACACGTTTGAAATGGTCCAAGATTTCAAAAGTTTCTTTGGCTTGTCTTAATACTGTCCGTTTCTATTTGATTGTACTTTAATATTTGCCTCTTCCATCTGTCTGACAGTTATCGAATGGACTCTAATTCAACTTCATTTACGCTTCCAAACTGAACATACCCCATCCCTCGCAGTCAGCAATTTATTTTGAGCTAAGCCCATATGTCAGTCTTCATGGTCATGTGTCATGCTGATCATTGCAAAATTATCTACAAAATTTTGCACCATTAGAATAACCTAAAATGAAGAGAAAATTCATTAAACAAAGTGATTGTTATAATTTCTTTATACATTTATCAGGAATCCTTCTGAAAGAGTGATATTGAGTTCCATGGAATCCTACTGCATGTTTATTTCTGGCTGTCTTTGGATCCTACAGAAGAGGTCAAGATATGTAGTATATTTGGCTCCCTTGGAACCCCACAGAAGGGTTAAAAAATATGTATTATTCTTGGCTTCCATGGGGTCCCACAATAGGGGTCTATGATATATATTATCCTTCACTCCCTTGGGACCCTACATAAGGGGGGAAAAATTTGTTTTATTCTTGACTTCCATGGGATCTGAATGAAGTGGTGTAAGATACATATTAATTTTAAGATATTTGAAAATTTAAGTTACAGTGACACAATTTAAAATATTATCAACAGCGTATGTATGAGTCATTTCAGAAACTTGGGGATAAAACAGCATAAGAAATGGAATTTAGGTGTGACCATATGGATCATTGTTCAGGAAATATTTGCATGTTTGTGTGACTGTGAAATAATAAATAATGAAATCATATTTTAGGGACTGTTGTCAGCATAGTTTTTAATGGACTTTAAATGTCATAATGTTATTTTCACTGAACTCTGCAACTTTCATGCATTCCTGTCAAACCTGTGACAGTCTTGCATGATTTGTGTATCTAGTTTACTGATTTTTCACATTTTATATCCAGATACATATGTTTAGACAGGTAGAAATATATTTATTCACTCATAAATGTCACTAAAGGTAGATTATGACAGGTAAATCCAGGTGCTAACTTGAAGATCCACAGAAGCTCACCTTTGTTTAATACTGGCTAATCTTCAAGTCAAGTGTAGTTTATTTCACACATGCCTGAGGTACCTATGGATCACTGACCAATGCTGTTGCTGGCAAAGGTGTGAGCATCCTGTGATTTTTATAGACACTGACAGATTGTCCCATATAAAGGTGTAGTATGTGTTGTCTGTCCAACTGGCAATCTGCATCATATACAAACTAAAATCATTGACAATTTTTAACCATTTTTTTTTATGAAAGTTCATCATGCATTACTGCAATAACACTAATTCATATTGGCAAAGTGTATACATAAAATATTTTGATTATATATGGTAAGTAGTGCTAAAAAAGTTGGGCACAGTTATATGTGCTCAGGCTATGTCAGTTCTCTTGGAATTGAAGCAACACTTGGTTTGTATCCATAACTTTGGAATGTATTGTACTCCAGAGACAAGAATCCCCTACCTTGTTGGCATGAAGTTACATGTCAGTAAGATTATTTTAGGTGATTTTTACATCTCACCTTTCAATACATGTATAATTTAAAACTTTAATAATGCAGTTCTAATACCCAGGCAGTGCCTTTACACCTGTGTGGCATGTCCCCATGTGGTGAAAGTGGTCTAAGGCACTGGACCTTTACAGATCACTGACATCTCACCTCTGTGTGTGTTTCATCTCAGCCCATGTGGTTATGTGAGACAGTATTTTATAGAGGTCTTTCTCAGCAAAATATACTGATCCCTCAATGGAGAGCCTATCATGTGCTAAAAATGGGTATTAAAACCACAGAAACCATACCAAGTACCTCTGGCTTCAGCTTCAATGATCAGATTGCCAAAAACTGGCAGGCATAAGTTTTGATCAGGCAGCAGCAATTCCAGTATTGACATGAGTGTTCAACCACAAATATTCAAAATTAATGATTGATTGTAAATAAAAGTATTTTAGGTGATATATTTTTTGCAGATATGGTGTAATTTGCTAGTGAATTGCAGTACGTGCTTGGAATAATGTTATGATATGCAATGAAACTGCATATGTGTTTTGCAGCACTCTGAAGTAGTAGTATGGGTCCTGTCAAGTCCTGTTGATCTGGCAAAGTCATTCCCATTAAAATTGTCTGGTTGATCATAAAGTAAATAAATTTGCATTTTTATTTTTAATCACTCTTACCTATTAGAGAAGAAAATGGGTACAGTCTAATACTGTTAATGTGGAAAAAGCCATTCCCATTAAAATTCTCAGATCATCCTGACTTTTACTTACATGAAAAAATTGAATAATATGCAGATCAATCATGTAGTTGCATCATATACACAAGGTACAGTTAAAATCTTTTTTTATGTTGCAAGATTGCAGCTGCTAATTTCTGACAATTTATGTACAAATTCATCTTAATGTACAAAATCATGCCTCATATTTGCAAGCCCAGTTCTATTTGCATTATTAATCTGTAATATATTTTTAAACTTTACCCATTTTATTTGCGTGCCATAGGGCAAAGCATATTATGATGTGATGCTTTTTGATCCATCTGTTATGAATCTGGTTTTTGAACAATAGCTGAAGTTATCCACCATCCACATTTACCATACTTTGTGGATGACTTCTTCTTGTTGTAGGAAGAACTTTTTTGAATTATGGCAAATAAGTGCAAAGGTCAAGGTGACTAGAATAAGGAGTATGGTTTGGCACAATAATTTTACCTCTTCATCTATATTTACCAATGTTTGTAGATGCTTTACACTTGGTAAGGAGAAATCATGTGTTTCAGGGTCAAAAGGAAGAAATATGGTTTATGTACAATAACTTAAGTTCTCCACCATCATAAGTTACCAAACCATGCTTTTTGAATGGTTTGCACTTCCAGTAAGGAAGAACTCTATTGATTTTTAGAGTTAAAAGGTGAAAAATCAAGGTCACTGTCACTGAAAGACAAAAATTTGTTCTGCAAAACAATATTTGTTCAACGTAATATACCACAACCAGACATCTTGTTGACATGCAAGGATAAGGAAAAGGGCTATTGATTTTGGGATCAGTATGTAAAGTCACTGATCAAAACAAGAAAAAATGGTTTCTGCATACAAATATTACTTGTGCATTATAAACCTTGTCCAAACTTTATGGATGGCTTGCACTTGGGTAAGATAAAAAGTCTACTGATTTCAAGGTTAAAATGTCAAATGTCAAGGTCACTGTGAAAGAAAAATTTCTGCAAGCAAATTTTAGTTCACTACACCAAGACTATTAAACATGAGCCAGTATAAAATATGCCATTCATTGTACTCTTATTTGAATTTTTAGGAGGATGAGTGTTCCTGAATGTTCAGTTCTAGAATAGACCATACAGTTGAATTACAAATACAGGAAGTGCTGAAAAGTTTTGTTAAATAGTTTCACTTAGTCAGAGACAGTAGAAGGCTTTCTTCTGGTTCTGACCAAATGAGTGACAGTCACATTCATGGGGCTATATCTATACAAGGTGTATATCTTGGTTGTTGACTTGTGATATATTTGTCTTGAATTGTGTGAATTCTCTCCTTCTATTAAAGTCATTGTTGTTGTTTTTTTTCCTCTTGTTAAATGTTGTTTTGAAATGTGTGAATTCTCCCTGTTGACTGCAATCTTACTTATTTAAAATATGTGATATAGTGTTGACCTGTTGGGAATGTTTATGTTACTCACTGAATACTTGCAGTCTTCTGATTTTCAATAATTAGGTTGTGTAGATGCTGTGGATTAGTTATCTATAAAAAGACAAGCAATGCACTGTTCCAATGTGACTCTTTTTTTTTTTTAACACAGCATTTACACTCCAGTAGTAAATTGCTTACATTCCAGTCAGGTGTACATGTGAATGAATCAGTCATCAACCACAATTAGAATTCAAATGTTTTTATTTATACTAATCCTACTGCATTCATTTAAAACAACACCATTTTTATGCTACCATTAATGTACACATGGGATAAAGTACTTGTATATATTGATAAATTGTACTGTATACTTACTAATTAATGACATAATTAGCAGTAAAGTGTTAGTTAATACAGTAAACTGAGACAAGCTGTCAGGCCAATATTAATATTGGTCCTAGGTAGATAGGTATGTAGGTAAGTATGTAGAAATAGTGTCTTGTGAAGGGGACTCTATTCAGTCTAGCCAGCTGTTCATACAGAAAAGATTCTTTCCTGGGATGGGAGAGTTTTTGAGGGAGTTAAATATTTTTAGGGCTGTGTGTCATTTGATTTGTGGTATCAGTATTATCAGGAGTTTACATTTAGATTGGGGAATTTATCTGCATTATGTGGTGAATGCTAGACCAGTTTGAACAACTTATGTGTATTTAACAGGTACAGAATGTTACACATACCAGAGGAGCATGGATTTATAGTGGTACATGGAATGAAAATAGCTCACCTAAATGTCAGGATCTAATTGAAAACTTCCTTGGTAAATGTAACTGACACATCCTGTATTTACATTCTTGAACTTTTTAAAATTCATGGCCACATTTCGAGTGCTGTTTTCCATGTAATATTTTCTTTAAAGCCAAGTTTAAATTGTGCCTTTTTTCTTCACTATAATCTAATGATACATTTAAAATGGAGACAAAAATTTAGGGAAAAAAGCCCTATCATATTCATTGATGAAGTGATTTTAGCTTGATGTTGGCGATTTCCATCGCAAATGCTGATGGATCGTTTATCGCGATAAAATCTTGACAAGATAGAGAGAGTTCGGGTTTTACCTGTCAGGTAAGAAAAGACTATAATATACCAGCTTTATAAAAGAGATTGGTTTGAAAAGCAGTTTGTGATCTGCTACTTTACAAGCCTTGATATTTACATTCAGTAATTGTGTATGAAATTGGCAGTTAAATAATCAGCTACTATAGCATGATAGATTAGTCACAAAAGAATGTGAGGTCTATTGAATGCACTTGTTACACTCGGTTTAATACTATCACTGGTGTAAGTGAGGGTGGAAGTATTGTGCACAGATATGGAGTTACAAGCAAGATTACAGTCCCAAGTTTTACATCCAGTTGAATTTTGAAAGTACATTTGTAATATTTAATATAGGCAGTACAAGATTCTGCCATAATCAGAGACTTCAAGCATTGCTGAATTATTATATTGAAAGGGGATATGTTACAACTTAAATTGTGGATAAGTTTCACTTTCATTTCATGGATATATGCATCTTGCAAATAGATTTTAGCTCAAATAAAACATCAACGGATATTCAAGTGTTGTTTTTCATAGAACAAGGCAAAATCAGAGTCATTCAGTTTTTAAATTCATAATGATGAAACTTGTTTCAAAGGAAAATTTTCGAAGTTATTCAAAAAGTGGCGAAATTGAAGACATTCCAAGTGATCAGTGTATGAAATTGTGAGACATTGAAGACAGCTGAACTTCTGGATACACCAGGATACTTCAGAATATATTCTGGATATTTTCATAAAAGGATATCCAAGAATATTTGGAAACATCAAGAACAGTTATAAGTTTGATGCAAGTACTAGTGTCTGTGAAATGAAACCATTCAGCAAGTAAGGCATTTAACTCATCTTAAATATGAAATTTTCTAAAAAGCACATTTTACTTATAAATTTGAAAAAGAAAAAGTCAGCTGTTTAATAGGTACTGCTTGATGTGCATTATAACATGTTTCACTAAACAGTTGTTGTTATATTAATGTGATGTTATCACAGAATATTAATATATACATGTAATGTATATTGCAGAAAGTTAGCCTAATGACATATTGGATTTAACTACATGAGCTAAAATATTTAGGGATCCATACAAATCAAGTGAATATGTGTGAACCTAGATAAAATTCCATGTATTTTGGGATTAAGGGATCAGTACGAATCTGAAGCAGATCCTGAGATAGAATTTCATGTGTTTGGGATTTTAGGGATCAGTACAAATTGGAAGCAGATCCTGAAATAGCATTTTAAGTGATCAGGAGTTAAGGGATATGTACAAATCAGAAGCAGATCCTGCGATAGAATTCCAAGTGAATTGATTGGGACATGTCCTTGTTGCAGCATGTACAGAAAAATTGTATTTCTGTCATTACTAGATGAATTGTTAGACAATGTGCAACTAATGATATAGCCAGTTCCTGCAGATTGGCTAAGTTTCTTCCCCATCATTCTTCTCACTGATACTAGTACAACTCCTCAAGTATCATGCCCACAAGTGTGTGTAGCATAGGTAAGGCAGATCAGTCAGTGTGAGGGGGTATATACATACAGTACCCATGTACATGTGGCTCATCTCTGCAGGCAAATAGGAGATGGACTGATTCACCACTATCTACCTTCAGTGTCTTCAGAGTTTGTTAAACATCAACAGTGCTGATATCTACAGAAATAGAATCAGTCAAAATTATAGCCTGGTTCTGTTTATATTTTTGTACAGTGGAATCAATTCCTTGACTAACTTTTGGGATGTATATGTCTTTATTATTCCAGCATCATTGAAGCTGGTATAGAAATAAGGTTCACTGAGAGTTTTTGTTTTCATTGGGAGGTCTGTTTCAGGTAAAAACCCCAGGTGTTTAAAAAAAAGTACCTAATTGCTTCCTGTTGGTAATGCAGAGAGAACAAACACTGATTGCTACTTTACCATACCTCCAAAAACTGAACTCTGTACTAGACAATCTACCTCATTCAGTGAAATTCAGATAATTTTTTGGGTTATATAATCAAAAGATGTGGAACTTGTATCGAATCACCATGAATAATTTCCCAACATCTACATTTCTCATATTTTACACAAGAAAAGATACACTGCTATATGTGCCAAGCATTGTTGTTGGATTCGCTAAGTCTCAACAGGATAGTCAGTAATCACTGAAAGAAAGTTAGTGTTCAAAGGTTTCATATGAATATCATTGATCCGATGTGTTACCCAAAGCGTAACGGCGTTATGAAGAAACCTCATGCTGCTTATCGCTATGTTCATTCCAAGGTCACAGTGTACCATAATTGCAGAATAGAGCTTAAATGGAGGCGTTCACGACACCACTGTAAAGTGTGCAATGTTGTTGAAAAATTAGGAATTCCTTGTGGGTCCATTCATTATGGAATCTGTACCCCTGTTTCCATATCAGAATTTGTGGCCCTTAAAGATGACTCCCCAAGTTCTCCGAATTTATTGCCAGTCAAGTCTATTCAGATTACCAAAAGTGTTCCAGATGCAGCATTTCCTGTACCACAGACAAATGAACAGGTAATAGTTTTGGTGAAAATAATTGAAGATTTAATTTTTGCTTCTTTTACGTTGATAATGGAACAGAAAGTTGTTCTCCATCATCTTTTACTATTTGCTGATATTATTTAGCCTTTGTGGTCAGTATTGTTAATTAAAAAGATATTGTGATCGAGAACAAGTTGTCTGTAAAAACTTCAACTGTGAATTTGTTTAGTTATACAAGAATGATGTCTATGGATGTTGAAAATATGTTTTCATTGTTTAACTTTAAGTATGTGCCTGGGATCATGTTTTTAAAAGTTGAAATCTTTTCATTGGATCTTAAAATGTTTGACTTGAAGAAACCATAAAGTCATTATATTCCCCCCATTGGATTTTCAAAAGATAAAGATCTGGCACATATTTAATGTCAGATTAATGGTCACACTTGATCAACATTAACTTTATCAGGTACTTTAGGGACCTTACCTAGTCTGTGTTAAGAAAGTGACAAACATTGGGGCATTAAAATTAACTTAAAAGTAATGAAGTAACAAATGGTGCATTTGAAAAGTTGTTTTAATTCAACTCTATGATTTTACTCACTTGTAGTTTCAGTTTATCTAAGGTCTACAAGACAAGATTTGATTTTAAATGGTGATTTATCCAGTTCTTGTTGAGGAAAAGAAAACCATATTTTGAGTGCAGTTTTATCACCTAATGTTAACACCTACCATATCTACTTGCATGAAAGTCAGATGCAACTGCAGATTGCATAGACCCAGATCTACTGCTGCATTATGGTCCAGCAGATCTCAGTTGTTACAGTTTGTTAGGAATAATCAGTAGAACAAACAGCATAGACCCTGATCTACCAATACTGTATGTGATGACAGATTAGGATCTATGTTGTTTACAGTTTGACCTTAAAATTATTGGACCCATGATTTTTGTGTCCTGATCACTTTTTGCTCCAAATCGCAAACATACCCTACTTTTTGCAAAGGTTCACCTATCAGTGCAGTTCAGACCACAGTTTTAGGTCTCAGGCCAAAAAGTCTAAAATCCAATCACAACTCCAGTTCTGAAAATCAGTAATTTTTGGCTTTAAAATAATCAGGTCTTATAAACTAGGGTTTTCCTGCTGTATTTTGCAATGCAAGTACAAAGTCTATATTATTTGGCATCATACAGAGCTATATCTGTACTCTTTTTCTTTTGTGGGGCCCCTAGTGGCCGAGTGGTCTAAAGTGCTGACCATT
>QKMX01352729.1:0-18863 GCA_003401595.1 Venustaconcha ellipsiformis
TTACAGGGCACCACGCAAACATTCTCACTTAGAAGAGAATAAAGAATCAACACTCCACACTTAAAAAAAACAGAACAATAAGTTCTACTTAACGCTACATCGTATGTTGGCCATTATGGCCTATACATTTGTTGCCTTGTGGATCAATTACATCATATAACATTGAAAAGACATGCGAGTCTTGCTAAGTAATGATAATATAAATCTAGTTAAAAAGACGTTGCCTATATCAATGAGCATGACACCTTTTCACAGAGCTATGTATCTGATTCAAAATATTTCAGTAAATATTATTAAAGGAAATGACAATATGCCTAAGAGTTCAGCTTATCTAAATATTATTTTTTGGATGAGGCATATTTAATCATTACAATGTAATCAGAGTGATATTGTTGATAATAACAAACAAATAATGAAAATTACGACGACAAAAAAATAAGAACACCAAGTCTGTATTTTTTAAGTGTGGAGTGGGGATTCATTATACTCTTCTAAGTAAGAACGTTTGGTTGGTGCCCCGTAACAGTATATTATTAACTTAAAATTACGGTATTACAATATTCAAAATGAAAGTAGAAAGAATGTAGTTTATATATTTATCAATGAGGCATGGAACGTGTTGCATGTTATTAACTATAGATTTCTGAAAATTTTACTTCATAGTGCACAGGCGAAAACTTCTACACGCCACCTATATCACTGATAAACTCGCGTTATAGGAGGTGTAGGCATAAAGAAGTTGCAGTCAGGGTTTCAAAGCTCCAGGTATGCTGACTTTGCACGACAACTACGTTACTATCATTAAAAGTTTAAGATTTATGGAATCTGGTTTCTTCCAGCCATGTCACTAAATTCGCCACCCAAACCTTTGCTCATCTGCGCTGCAAAGATGCAAACGCATCTTCCTATCTTTTCGTAGCATACTTCATGCGCACTTACTTAAAACTTAATTAATATTTAGCAGGAATTTCAAAATGCTGCTTTCTCGGGAATATTTTCATATCTATCCTACTTACGTTCTGCCTACCGTTTGGACAATACCGTCTTTCTGAGCTTTAGGTTTCTTGGTTTTAACCATTCCTACATCAAGGTTATATTTGTGTCCAGAAGAGACTCTGATGAAAGTGTTATAAATACGTTCTCTCATTTAATTTGACTTTATTGAGGCCAGCTCATTAAACATAATTTTATCTAATTGCATTCTTTTCTTCGTTTGGACGATTTCTATAACGAAATGTCAGGTCACAACTCAGTAAGCGTCTACGTCTTGATGGTGTTATTGTTGAGGAAACGTCAGATCCTTGATATCAAATTGTTTGTAGAAAGGGATATATGAGCCGTTATATTTGTGTCCTGGCAAGAGTACAGTCGCTTTTTAAGTTAGAAATGTTTTCAATTAGCACACGAAGATCAAAAGCATTGCCATATATTATGCGCTGCTTCCACACAGTACAATTATCGTGTTTCGTTGTGTACAAATATAATCGTAGCAGTCGTGCATTATATATCAGCAAACTATTTGTCGACTTCAAGCGTCCAAAACATCCAGAACAGCAGCTGCCAACGACTTCTTTGACAAAAAAGGATTTTTTCTTGTCATAGTCAGTCATATAGTCAACTCAATGCTCTTTGCATTACTCTTCTACGATAGGCACTACGATGCAGTAATTTTAGACAAAATTCACAGGCATCTGGTTAATTAACTCACTGAAAACTAATTTGTCACTGACCATCATTGGCGTCACTCCATAATATGAGTAAAAATATTAAATGTGGATGTTTCTCGATAAAGCAATCTGATGAAATAAATACACCAGTGGCAGAAAGCTGGGCTATCGGCATGCTGAAATTTCGATGAATTATAAACTCATCTTTGCTTGTCGCGTCAGATGGAGGTGGAGCAAACCATTTTGACTATTTTCCTTCAGCAGCATATTTCTTGATGACGATCGCAATCCAATGTGTTATTAAACCGCTGTGGAGGAAGCGGCAAATGCATCATGAAATTTGTTTCTTTGCTGAAGGTTTAATTAATAATGAGCTGCCACCCCAACACAAGTTTGATATATCGAACATCAGAAAGAGAGGGAAAGAGAGAGATACAGACAGACAGATAGACAAACAGAGTCAGAGAGACAGAGACAGAGAAAGAAAGAGAGAGAAAGAAAAATTAAGTTCTTGATACGGCACGAATATTTTGGATGTTTACACACAACTCTAGGCATAAATAGTTTTCTTCCATCTGTTTAATACCTACTTTCAAAATCTTGACAGTTTCTCACGAAAGTTTCTGTTATTGTGAACAATGTAGTCCCTCATAGCGTTATCTCTTTAAACACAAATTTCCAAGTCAATGCTGTAGGAGTCACTCTACATCGAAAGATTACCTTTTGTTCTATTTACGTACCAACACCAACCTTAAACCAAATTAATTAAACAACCTTTGCAACAACCGTCTGCTCCATTTGTTCTACTCGGTGATTTTAATGCCCATAACATTATATGGGGATTAAAGTACATAAGCGACAAGGGCAGACGGTAGAAACATTCATTTTTAAAGACGACTAATGTCTATATAACACCAAATAACCGACATATTGTCACCCAGGAATGGGTACATACTAAAGCGGTACAGATGTCACTTTTTGCGAATATGCCGATACGGGAATACGATTACTAAAAGTGCCGATACCGATTATGAGAGCGATTATTTCATTATTATTTGTTTTATAACAAAGACTGGATCCGAATCATAAACCTATTAGTGTAATGAAAGCTGATATTTTGCTTTGTGAGTTATAACAAGATTACTTATGCGGCAAGTGAATTTGAACTTCTATACAAAACCAAGCAGAAACCGGATAAGAAGTACATTGCTATTTATATAACTCAACGTTCACACAAACATAAAACTTGAAAAACGTTAAAACTGACACTGATAAAACTTATGGTTTGCCAATTCAATATATAAATGAATGAAAATGTATTAAGCTAGTCTTTGAACTTACGTTCAGCAATGCAGGTCGCCATTACTAGATTTCAATAAACGCCTAAAATGTTAATAACGATATCCCAATAATAATTAAAATTAATAATACTCTTCCTTTATTAGATGACACTGTACTTTGTACTGTCTAGCTAATCTGGTAGGGGAACTGAAACATGTGAGCGTTCCACCAGCCGTATATGACTTCTTCTCGTGACAACAGAGGGTTGGCCAAATGCAATTTAAGCATCGCGTCAACGGCGTCATCCATGTGGGTTGTTTCTTTGGCGGTAAGGACAGGTTCGTCACAGGCCACATAAAACAAATCCCAGACACGCAACGTTGATGGTTCAGTGGCGTTTGTTACAGCTACAGTTTTTTCTTTTTTTTGGTTGGGGGTTAGTCCTGCTTGTCAGCCAACGCAACTATGATGCATTCTGCTCTAAGCCACTCTTTGGATCTATCCCAAGCAATTCTTCGATGAATATGCGACATTGGAACCGTGGATACAAGATGGTGGCCAAGAGAGCTTCTTGACTCTGGCAACATCAGCAAAGTGTGTGTGTGTTCAGTGACGTTAACATATCACGGCGTATTGTCTGAATACCTTGACTCGCTTTATGCTCTCGAGCTAGCAACATTCTGAGCGTTTTCAGAATTGGACGAATGACGGATACTGATGTTTGGCTATCACTTACTTCCTTGGTAATGTCCTTGAATGGGCCTAACGTGTCCACAATATTGTTAATCAAGATCCACTGTTGGACTGTTAAGCTAGCTAGGTCAAAGGGAGAAGCATAACCCCCCGAGACTAGTTTTTGTTCACATAAAAAGATCAACATATTGTATGTACAAATCAAGCGTGTCAAGACATCCTGGACGAGTTTCTTAAGGACAATGCCTATTTGTTTTCCTGTTGCTCTTCAAGCTGTTGTTGTGCCAGCATGGAGTGCAGGAACATGCTGACTATGGATCACGAGATCGTCAACACATCTTTGACAGCTCGTTGCGACAGATTGCCATCACTGACAACGAGCTTTGGTGCAAAAACCTGATGCCGCCGATTTCAGCAATACGCATTGTTTTAACTATGTTTGCACCTCCTTCAGGCAGAAAAACATGGTTATGAATTTTGGGAATATCGTGTTCCTCACATAATTTGTCCAGTTTGCTCGCCAAATACTCTCCTGTGTGTGATTTATCGAGAGGCGTTGCTGATAAAATCATGTTTCCACTGAAAGTCTTCCGTCAGCCAGTGTGTTCCGTGAGACTCAAGAAAGCTACGCCGATTGACGGGTCTGACCACGCATCAAATATCAAACTAAGGTCGGATTGGACAGAAACTCAATCACGCACCATACTTTGTATCGCCTTATGCGTGTCAGGTATCAAAGATGTGGTACAGTACTTCCGACTTGGAATTTTAGAGAACGGTTCTGCCTTCTAGATTAATCCAAGCTGATTTAAATTGAATGTGCTGTTTGTTTGTTTAGCACCAGAACATACTGTCATTGGAGTATTTTGGCTGATTTTGCGTTTAATTGATTCATCTGATTTACTGAATATGCCCTCTGAACTGATTTATGTTGCAGAAGAGAGAAAAAACTTTTAATGAGATTCACCTCTTATATGATATCTTGAACTAAGTCTATATTAAGCAATCAAGATGACCTTGTCGCCATAACCACCATCAAAGGTAAGAAACTTATCAGCGGTATCTATGATAAAGGGATAATAATTTTCAGCCACCCTTGTCCATTTCACGTCGATATCTTGTATAATATTATATGAGTCCCATATATTTAGAAACATCAAAATGACAAATCAAATCATGAGTTGATTATAATGATATTTTATATAGCTTCTTGAATCATAGAGTACTCACTAGAATATTTGTTATTGCCTGCTGTTTTATAAATTTCAAAATAATTTATTTACTTTGATTGTAAAGTGAACGTTCAAAACGAAATTACATTGTTGTAAATTTATCCCAATTGTAGTAAATGTTCTATCAAAAGTTCAAAAGTATAGAGTGTTCCCATGGAGTTTCAGTTACAGTGTTGCAGTCGTGTTCCGAATGGCGTCTGATATATAATGTACTAATGTGTCTTAGCCTGGAATGGTGAAATGACCAATACAAATTCTTGATGTATCACAATGATATACTCCAGAATATCTCTCGAGAAATTCACAGCAATCTTAAGTCAGTGATTGTTCCTACAATCTATGATCACTATATAATTCCAATTAATAATTTCAATCAATTAATCATCTGAAGCAATAAGTGAAATGTATCACGTGGCAATGAAAACTTCGACTGTATCCAACTTTTATATAAAAGCCTAAGACACAACAATGGAAGCAGAACGAAGATCATATATTAATTTCCAAAACATTATAACTTATAATCTGGCTCAGGGCCTAATCTACAATCTCTGCAGCCAACCAATTAAAAATCAGATAGATCATATAATGTCCAAATAAGCATGAATTCAAAACATGGCATTATCGGAAATTACAAGCTCACGCTCGTCGATCAAATTAGTTAAAAGTATGACCCTTACAATATATAAAGAAAACCTATAACAAACAATATAAGGGAAAATTTTAGTTTCATCATAGCGTAAAAAATTGATACAACAAAGGGTTTTCTTTTTCATATTTTTGGAATGTACATACCAAAAATAATATGAGATATGTCTTATGACACACTTTATGGTCAACAAGGTTAGGTTGCCTGACTTAGTTTTAGATTAGGGACCAAACAGTCTACCCTGCTAACTGGTTCGTCAAATGCAGGAATGGGTTGCAAATGAGCCATAGGCATCTTCTGATTGGGTTTCAATTGATTTGATAAGTAAGGCAAAATCTACATTTCTTACAAACATTACTTTTAATTTTCGGCAAATAAGATGGTTAAAAGATCTTTGGAAGCGTCTTACTGAAAGTTAATTTCATGGACTAGACTGGGTATTTTGTCGATTTGACATAGGAACGACAGTTAGTTCAGCTGGTCTCCATTTGTTTACTATAGCGTTCATTCCAAAATATATCCAAAGTTTTCGCTAACATGTATAAAATATTTATATTTGATCTGTAATTAGATGCAACATTATTTAATGGCGAGAAAAAGAGTGTACAGTTTCTGTGAAGAACCCCCAATTTTCACAAAATGAAAATTAGAACTTGCATTCCCGAGGCTTCTAATTCGCACACAAACCATCTGGAGTAAATAAAGAACAATTAGAATAGAGATAATGAGTAGTAGAAAGAGGATTACTGTGATTAATAACTCTGACTGATCAATACCAGGAGCGAAATTGACTTCATCATGAGACTAACAAATAAATGTGCCAGCTAAACAAATAATTTCCTGATCAATTTGTTTATCTTGTTGCTTTATCTAGTGACTGCATAAACGGTATACATCAAGCATATCATTTTCAAGGAAAAGTACCCAACCTGGGTTTGATTTTAAATAGAACTACAATCAATTAGAATGATGTTGAAACTAAGATTCCTAAGGCGGATAATGCATTGGGAAAATAATACGCCATTCGTTTGCTGACATTTCGTACCAAGGGACACTTAAATTCCAAGTGAAAAATTGTATTACCTTCAACTGTTTAGACAAGTGGATTGAATTTGAAGCCTTCTATATTTCTGGTGCAGATATCGGTGCCAATAGCGTTTTCTCCCATGTTGATCTCAAGGTACGTTCTGATGACATGCTCAAATAACGTTCCACTAAGGTAAATCAAGTTTTGGCAATCTTTGTGCTTTCCAATCATTCCTGCAATATCTTTGGGCTATGCAAATAGACAAATACCAAATAAATGTGGCATATTCAGAGCAAACCTTCAATATTGGCATATAAAAGTACTATACAACTGACGATTGTTTCAGATGTTGCGTTCTCATGAAATGTTTGAAGACAGCATTTAGGCCCATTTTCACACTCTAAGGTTTCTTTAATTCAGCATTAAAAACACAGTAGTAAATGCAAAATGGAGACTTTATTGGCAAAACCAATGCGCGGATATATGCGCGGGAAAAATATATTTTTGCAAAAGCCCACTCTGGAGCTCTGCGATAGCAATACTAAGTCTATCAGTTCCATTTGTATTGCACTTTACCGATAGTATGAACTTCTCTCCTGTCGATTACGGAACTCTCCTGTCGATTAAAGCTTGAATATCACGACATAGTGGCCTCAACAGTTAAATAACTTACGCTAGTTCAGCTATATGAGGCACTACACAAATAAGTACAAAGATTTCAAGCAGGGGAGGTAATTCGGGGTTAACTTAAAACAAAATCTAGGAAGTGAGATAACTCGTGTAACTCTAAAGAGAATGCAAGTATGCGGGTAACTCTTGTGATCATGTCATCAGTTATGTATAAACTTATTGCATAATCGTCATCTGCAAGTTCTAGCCATCATTTATGTTTATTTGTATAAACTTCATCATCTGCAGGCTCTCTGAGTGGTCGAGTCTTAAGCGCTCACAGTGCAGGATCACTGCCATCTCACCTATGCAAGGATTCGAGTCTCAGGCTCGGCTTACGTTGGTACATGAGAAAGCTTGCCAGTAGCTTCTCGTAGGTCGATGTTTCTTTCCATGCTTCGTCCTCCATCAGTTATAGTGGCCGCCATGTAAAGCCTGTCTTGTGCTGAAAAATGTCGTCAAATCCTACAAAAACAAAAAAAACAACATCATCATCTGCCATAATTTATCGGTATTCAGAAATATAAGACTGTAAGATGAAATACGGCTACTGGGCACACACGTGTCGCTATTATATTAAGTTTCTCTCCGATAATACAGGTATTACTGCTACGAAGTATGGTTAATATAGCCAGTATTTAGTTTGTTTAAATATGAAGCTTTCATTAAATATACATTATAGCTATTTTGTATCTACTGGCCATTTAAAACAATACAATAAAAATCGTTATTTTGTATTTGATACCACTATTTTTTAATTTCTTAAATTCTTAAATGGATATGTGCATTTGCCTAGCAGATCATGATGCTCCAAGTGATATGATACTTCACTGCTACAGCTTGTTTATTTTACCGCTGGCATGTTACAAAACCAGAGAAGATACTAAAAGCAGATTAGTATATGAATCAAAACATACAAAACACTCATAAAATCAAACCCAGGGTACATTTTTGCGACCCTTTAATAAAACGAAGTACAAAAAACCAAAGTAGGATTAGCGTACTTAAAAACTTCCAAATACCGAATAAACTAAATAGATTTATCAAACGCAAAATTCAGCTAATTGTCTGTGAACAGCTGTCCTGTGAAGATAATAAGCCTTTGGTATAGTTAATAGGAAATACGGGGCCAAACCATTTAGATATCTCGGATATATAATCCTTGTATCTTCTCCAACACAAGTAGCCTAATATGATACAATATTAGCGGTATTTCACAGATATTTTAATTTATCTATCAACGTAGGAACAATACAAAAAAATGAAATTTTGAAAGTCATAAGGATTAGCAGAAATAAGTTTGGTCATCTTTACAATCGCTTAATAAATTTAATCTAACTTAAATCTCACTCTGGCAAACAAGATGATCTAGCAATCTGTTTAATGGAGCGATTCCTAATAACAAGCCCGTGCAGTTTGATCCCTTCACTTTCACTTACAGATTGCAATACAAGCACCTGCAAAATTAGATACATACAAAGAGGACAGTTTAACCGCCTAATTTCGGGCTATGATCAAACTTGAAAACTTGAACTTAAAAAGAATAGGCCTATCAAAATCATTTTGTTTAATTGCATGACTGTTCGAGACCTATTTGCACCATTTTGTTTAACCATACGTGATCACCAGAAGCACTGGAGTATGTCAGGGATGAATTATATAACGATGTAGACACGCCAAAATATAAATGGATCACCAAAGTTACAATTACCATGAATTTTAAGCCTAGATAAGATGTCGATATATCTTTTGGAACAGAAGACTTATTCGATCATGAATAAATATTAATACACAATGTGTAAAAGCATAAACTTGAACCTGGTGTACGCCCAACGTTTGCATTTTTCCCTCAATACCATATGAAAAAGAACACGTTAGCAGTCTGATATTACACGGTCTTCATAATATTATAATTAGGTTTGCTTATACTCCACCTATATATTTCGTATCTTTTTTGTATCTATTTTTCATGTTTCATGCAATTTTGATACAGATGAACACTTTTACCCATGTTGTGGTATAATGTTTTCAAATAAATTAAACAAAAGGTAAAAATTTTGGAGAAAGAAATCTTGCACAAAAATTATTTGTTCGATATAAATTCACCTCAAATATTGGGAAGTACTGTCGTTAATTATGTAATCAGTCTACTGTAAAACTCCACTGGATGTGCCATCTGTGCCTCTGAATCAGACACTTGTTATATCCTTAATATGTCCTTAGAAAATAGCGACTATTAGCTTGATCGTCATATAGACATAGCTTGCAATGTCAATTATGGCTACATGATTAGTAGCAATCGGTAGATTAACATGGTCTCAGATATATAAACGTGGATAATATCATTGTCACTACTCGAAGCAGATATATAATATTCTTACTTCGGAAATATTAACAATAACCTAACATTTATTTCCTTCACGCTCATTTAAATTTGAATTATCTTTTAAGCGATTTTATAATTTTGCTCTTAGCAGACATCTTACAAAATGTGATTATGTACATAAATACATATAATGAAAGACCAAAGAAATTAAATAGGAAAATAAAAATATCACCTACAATAGATTCACCATAAACGTTTGCAAAACGTGTTTGCAATGGCATCCAGGATGAAAAATGATTTTGGGCAGTATATATTTTGCGAGTTAAAAAGTCTATATTTAATAAGTTTAGAGTTCATAATTAAGTGTTGAAAATTTAATATCTGCTTTGGGAACTAAAAAGAATAGCTAAAAGCAACTAATGCTATTGAAATACAACGAGCTCTGATATATTGATGTTCCTCTCGTAATGGACTGTTTTAATTTTTTATATTTGAAATGTTACTGATAAAATGCTTCAGTCATATTTGCGTTAAATAAGATATTTTACTTCTCTAAGTGACAATATTATGATGATTTCTAAGTTTTAAAAACTTTCACTGATATAAAACACTGTACGAACCTATTATTCTACTCCTCCACTTTTAGCATTCCCACACGTTCATACTGGATTTATGTTCGTACTTTTTAAAAATCTTACATTTTTATTCTGAAGTATTCGAAGTTTGCTCTTAAGATTTCTACCAATTCCAGTACACCACGTGCAACATCAGCAATCCAGGTTATACTATATTAGATTAGAAAATAATCTTTGTAGTGTAGTTTTCAATGACATATAATGTCTAAAGAGAATTTTATCAAGCATTAACAATTTGATTAACTTATTTTCTATCCACTCGCCTGAACGTATGTTATTTATATCAAAACCCAAATATTTCATACATTTCAGAATTGATTATGTGGCCAATACGATTTATCATAAATGTTTTAAGTTTTTTTAAGAAATATTCTTTCGCTTCAAAATAAACATTATATATTCTGTTTTACTTAAACTAGATGTAATCATAGCTGAGCAAAACAAAATGGGTAACCTATTTTCTAGGAAAAGTGTCAAAGCAAATACTGGTCATACTTAGTTCAAACATCAAAGAGTACCTGCAAGTGCTCGCGAAGAGTAAACATGTTGGCTTTAACATATTTTATTTTCTAAATTATGCTAAATGTTTCAGACTACGAATTATTATGCCAAAACAAACTACAAACATAGAAAGGAACATTAAAAACCAAACCAACCAAACACAAAACCAAAATAACATCCCTGAAATTAATAAAGAGTCAAATCTGTTTTCTATTTCCTACTGCAACTACATGTATAAACCTGATTATGCATTTGTCTATGTCTTTCTACTACATGTACAAGTTTGATCATGTATTAATATCTATATATGTATAGGAGTGTATGTACGTATGTGCATGCATGGCATTATGTATTGATACGCATGTAAAGGTATATTTTCATTTTAGAGTGACCTTTTTAAAAAAAAGGTTGAAACAACGTTGCTTTCGGTTGAAGTATCTACGACATTATCGTGTTAGTATATGTTCATTGGTTATAAAACCATCTTTTATTTATTGTGATTTACTACTTTTCCTTTTTCCATTCAGCGTGTTTTGTTCCAAATCCAGGTGCCTTAAAAAAAAATAACCCCAAATTATCACACAATGGAAATAAGCCATTTGCGTTCCTTACTCTACCATAGACAATCACAAAGGCACATGCGTAGTAAGATTGTTCGACCATGATTTCAAATATGGCCTTTTATTTTTTTTTCAATCTCGGCGTGCACAAAAATAGAAAATATTACTACATGACATATTATATTTGCAGTTCATATTATATTTCTTCTTATTCGTCATTGCTAAATTTATTCTGCATCCTGGTCATTTAATTTCTTCTATTGTGTTCAGAAGATGTTTTCAAAAAGCACAATGATTAGTTGATATTTGATGTAGGCACATTATATACTGAGCTCGATTATTTAAGACGTGTGGTAACACAATTGCTTACTTGCTTCACAGTTTACCGACTTGATGATAGTTATTGTTTCAGCTTACTGACATTTGATGTGTTGAATATATTTACAGCTTGATTTTTATATGAACACTGTGGAATGGTCATAATTTCCTATTTATGTGATCACTCTGGAATGGTTATAATTTCCTATTTTATACCAGAATTGTACCTGGTGGAGAAATAGTTACACAGGTCTGCTTGAATTGTACTTTGAGCATTACGTAACTATGCCTTTTCTAATCCTCTGTAGTGATATAGTATAGATACAAATTAATTTGCAATGGTATTAAATCAATAATTATAAAATTACAATTTGTCATAATCTCAGATAATGTAGGTGAAGACAATATGGCAACGTATTGGTACTTTTCCACTGCAAAATGAAAACTACCAATACTTTATCAGGGGGAGGTAAAGTGAGTTTAAAGTGCAAACATTTGCTGATGGTGGGTCCTAAATTTACATATAAATAATATATTGTTTCAGTTTCCGGGACGCATTCTTATTGTGTTAAATACAAGCACTTTTCAACATCTAACCCTTTCATGTTAGCTGTTTCTCTCTCATTTTCTGACTTCATTAATTAATAACAAAATTTGCAAAAACAATTTTGAAATATCACTCAGTTGGGTTACTAAAATTATATTATCGCCTAAAGTCAGAAAAGGCGCTACAAATGTTAACACCTATCGACGGCTATCAATAATACAGTTGTCAAATGTGTTAGGCATTATGTGATGTACAGCTTTGGTGGCAGCTTTGTCTGGCATTTGCATCTAATGTTGTCAATCACTTAGCCGACTGATGTTATATGCTATATACTAACTAAAATTCTCATAACGTCATCAATTTAAAGTGCCAAATTATTGAACACTAATTAGTCTGATTTAAATCGTTGGTGTTGACCCAGTGGTTTTTAATCTGAAATTGACTATTATGAAACAAATATAATTGCTGCAGTCTATAAGCGATGTATTTATTTGCCACAAGGTGTCAAACGACCTGTTTTGCGGCTCTACAACCCGCCCAACCCACACCCCGGACCAAAGCTTCCTATATTCAGGTGCTGGAAGGTGTTGACTATTTAATTCATTTAAGCCTTGTATGATGACCAGAACTACACCCATCTTAATATCTTGGTTGATTGTTTAATTGCCAAAAGCCAATACGATCCTTGTATGGTGATCATACCCCCTACCGTCCCGGATTGATTTAATTGTTGCCAAAGCGTATCCAAGCCTGGTTGGCAATATGGAATACTTCAATGAAGCACGCCAAGGCCCAAATGTTGCCCTGGGCTATTAAAGATATCGCTGCGATTTCTGGGTTTGATGTGTGTTTTAGTATATCCACTGACTAGAGACGTGTAGTTCGATCGTTGTTGTAATATTAATTATAATGAGTGATTCTGCTCTAACTTTGGAATCTCGTTTGGCTTAACTAGCTCGACAACGACTAGAGTAAATTAAAAAAGATCTTTCCGTACGTGATTCTGTGAAACAGCAGCTATAACAGCTTCAGGAAGCTCATGTCGAATATTGCACTAAGTACAGAATAGTTATTTGAACTAATTATCGAACCAAGTCTAAAAATTGTTACAGCAACTGAGGCAACACTAAGAGCTCTTAAGATTATAGCCGATGATGTAGATTTCGTCTTCAAACCCACAATGGCCACAGCAACCTGTTCAGCAACAACTCGAAGATCAACAACCGCCGCTACCAAAAGGTAGAGCTAACATGATTGATAAATTTGCTTAGGAAGGTATTGACGCTATCAGGGATAAAGACCAAATATTTGATTTTGCTGCGTTTGGATACGTTCAGCAGATTAGATCGAAGGAACATAGTAAAAATTTCGAAATTTTTTACTAGTCAGGAAAGAAAGAAAAGCAGGAAGTAATGAAGCGATAACTTAAAAAAAGCATCAAAAAGGATAAAATCGGGCGCAATAATTAGATGCCATCACGTGTCAGTAAAATTATAAATCGTGCTGCAAGTGAGCGGTTGAACGAATTACCTGGTGTACCGTCACATAGCCTGCCATTAACAAAACAACAAGCCGCCCAGAGAGAAGTAATATTACATAAAGTCTAACAGCTGGTAGTAGCCTAGCTTGATGGTCATTTCAAGCAACAAATAATACGGTAAGATGTTTAAGTGTCTATTTGATCCCTTATTTGACTTGGCCTAATTTTAGCATCGCTGACTCAACGTCATCACTACAATTAAGCCAATAAATCAAAAACGGATGTATCACTTGTTCTTTTCGCTAGTGCGATCAATGATACAACAAAGACCAGTGAAATATTCCCACTTCCAGTTACCATACCAGCGCTAATTGTCCCTGCAGCTCTGTCTGTAACAAAAGCATTGCTCATGGTGCCGTTGGAACTGTTGCTGGCATGGCACTGCAAAAGGCGACAGGGCACAGAGTGTCCCAACACGGGTTAAATCATTAAAAAAGGGACGGGGTCTAAGATTATCAGGAACACGGTACGGTCAGGGTCTGCGACTGCCAGGAACGTTTCGCTGAAACTCCCTGTGTCTAATTTTGAATTGGCTGATGTTGCTTTAAACATATATCTCTTCAGAGTTGTTTTTATACATAAACAACCGAACCGTGTTTAAACTGTATTTTTAATCTCGATAACCGTTCTGGTCTATGTACAGACTGGATTGCATACGCGGCTGATCCACGAGATGTTTATTTTGATTCGCAAGGATTGGAGCCACCAAATTAATTTTAAGGTACATTAGGGGAACTGCAGTCCCAATCTAGTATTACCAACAAAGATATTAACGTATCCATCTATATGCGGGCCAGAAGAACCAGCTGTACTTAAGGCAATATCAAACTGATTAGCTCCGCCTCATAAAGTCGTGCACGAGTACAGCAGCTGTTAGACAGGTTAAAAGTTTATAATGGAAGATCTTTCGCTAGAGTTAAGAATCACAGTATCGGTGACCGCGATTTGTCAAAATATGTGACACAAGTTTAGTTTGCTGTTTTTATGAGCCTCGCCGGGTTAACCGGGATAAAGTTGGTTTTTTTGAGGATCAACGTGAGCGTCCAAAGATAAGCAATCTTAAGTGGACTGATATTGTCCAGAGAGATTTTTGGTGCGATTAGAGTACTATGCTCACGTGGGCACGTTTACGAATTTTCGCAGAAGAATAAATAAATTCCAATGGTCGGCAACATGAAGCTCTCTGATACCTACGCAGAATATCAGAAATATTAGCGCTGGAGTAATTCATATTTCCTGCCCCTCCCCCTCCACCTATCACCGAGGTATGCACGTGGGGTTTGGATCCGCGACATGGTCACAGCAAAATAACTCCATTTAAAATACCGCTGATGTCACAGGGGTGTACAGGATCTCCGCCAATATATTTTCCAAAACTGCATCTGTCGCGTTAAATTAAAGTACTGATGAAATATTTATATTGGATACAGAAGAGAAAACGTAACTTCAGCGAAATATTGGTGGTGTCTGGAATTTGTCGAAGCAACGCCTCGATTGATTACTTAGTGCAAGATAACGCAACAATGAATCTCACACAGTCCTTTTGCTATAATCAAGCATGTGCTTGGTAGGCATCGCTGTAGAAAATTCAAAGACAAACCAAAAGACATATCTCATCGAACCATTGTCATCGTCAATATTGTTTATGCGGTGGTGTCCTCGCTGGTCACTGGAACAACGGCGTTATTGGTTCGTTATCAGCAGCGCATGTGATATCGCCGGTGATTGGATTTTGATTTTTAATTCACGCATTTTGCGTTTTTACCTTATATGGGCTATTTTATTTTATATTATATACTCTGTGCTGAACTTTGCTGAAAATATTTTTTCAGCAGCCGTTAGTGATGAAAATATTTATTTCTCTGTCTATCATTTCTTTGTCGATAGAAAATCTATGATTTCCTAGCGAAATATTCTGTGATTTTTTTTCTTGAGATAATCATTGGCGTCTTTTATTTTAACCCCGACATCCTCATGGCAGATTTTATCATAGTATCGTTTCAGCGCCCTATATTTTTTTCCAGGCATGAAATACAAAGTTCGGACATTCCATTAACGCACATGACGCCTTTCACGCATGGTTTTGGTCCTAAAATTCCTCGAACAACACTCGCAAAATGAGATGCGAAATATTCATTAAAGTCATTTTTTTCAAATGGTGTTTTCAAGCCAATTGTAAGACACTTACAACACTTACTTGCTTGTGACAGTATTAGATAATACTCCGTGAAAAGATTCAAATTTTATATAATCAGAAGCTGTACTGTAGCAAAGTAATTGCATGAACAGCATTATAATCTCACCAGGGTTAGACGGACACGCGCTAAGTCAAAAAGTGACTTAGAAAACATGAAAAATGAGGTTAAAATTATAGAAACTACAAAAGAGTTAGCAAGATTACCTTTTATTAAACAAGTGGCTGCCAGATTTTATATGTATAGAGTAGGCGATAAGAAAAAAACGCCCACCGTTTGACTTTCAATTTTACGAACATATCATAATGGCCGAAGTGGAGTTCAAGCGGGATGGTGCAGTTCAAGTCTGATCAACTTTTCGGATGGATCTCGATGGTATTTTTATTTACGCTATAATGAATGACCAACGGACAACATTGATTATTGATCACTTAGCTGTTGATAACAAACGTTTATTTAGAATTAAATGTATTCTCTCACTGGATGGTATCCATCATTATAGCAGCCAGATTGACCCAACATGGATTATCCAGACTCGACCTTGTTCAACAATCACAAGCACGTGGCCCGCATATTACCGTTCTAGATAAAAATTCGTCACCGGGAATGCTGACGGACATTGACAATCCATATTATGAAAGATCATATCATGCCACAGCTGTTGTTTACGCACTTCATTGTTTGAACCACCCTGATATTAATGCTCTTCCAACGATGCGAATCTTAAATTGTGTAATCAGCGGGTCAAATAGCATATTATGAATGCCCCAAGAGGATATGGACTGACAGAAACACGAATGAAAATAATAAATGAATGGGCAGAGCAAGTTAACGACAAGAGGGCCCGCATTGAGGGCATCGCAGAGTTGGAACCACGATTAAAGTTTCCCATGGTGCTAAAAACAATAACCGACAAGGTTTTATACGATTCCGGCAACTATCATACTAAAGATGTCCAAATAGTGTTAGTCGACATAACGCTCATGCCAGGACGGCAGGCATAAGAAATTTTAGCCCGGAAAAAATACTAGTTTTTGCCAATATGAACTTTTGGAGGAAATTTACAATATTAGTAAGCACGATCCTGAATCAGTCTGGATGTTTCAGACTTGGAATAAAGATCCACTCGATCTAGGTTTGATAAATTTGTGTTACCGTCGCGTCAACCTCATCAGGAAGAATCTGTCCATGATAAGATGAAACGGGTGGCAGTAAAACACAACATCTTCGATTCACAATTCGACGTAGATTAATTGCGGAATAATTGTTTTAAAACCTCGTCTGTGTTTTCTAGTTTCGAAGTCCAAAACAAAATCTTGGAGCCCAGCACCGCGTGGTCATCTCGATTACATGTCGTGTTCATGTATTGAAATTAGGACACGGGGAAATTGGAACACAAAATATAATCCTGCTGATGTAATTTACGTTCATACGGTTGGCTCTTACTCTCCTTTATTTTCTTGGAGCGGGAGAATGTGACCAGTATTTCTTACGGTTTGGACATCAAACACATGAAATTACCAGAGTTGCAATAAACGGTCTACTGCCAGAAGTGGATTTTACTGGATTTACCTACATTGAATCATTTGGGTATTCAGCAATGATACAGCTTGTTATTGCCGTTTGCTTTGGTCGTCATTTTAATAAACCAGATACAGAGAATAATCTCCAAAACTACTGTGCAAAACATAGACGTGGTTGGGCTCCAGTTGTGTTATTGAGATTGTGATAGATGAAAACATATCGACATCGCTGACAGTGAGTACGGTGATAATTTCATATAGGCCACACAAGTCTTGCTGCCAAAGGAAGGCAATTTTTCATTTGCAAAATGTATGAGCTCAAACATTATTGGCAAATTTACCCAGGGAGCCTTATCCTATAATAAACGCCGCTGCACAAGGTTAATTATGGACCAAGCAGAGCTTGATTTTATAATCGCAGAAAGGCTGAAAAAGGCATATTTGCATCGGGGGAATGCGCAAACTTACCAGTTTAAACTGCAGTCAGTTGGTAGAGTTTTATGCAACTGGTCTCAGTGTATATCATTTGAGATCGTCGATGCTGGCATATGCATTCAAATACTTGTTACCCATGATTTACCGATTTCCAAATAATGATGTTAGAATTTCTGCGGACTTATTTTATATACCTTAATCAAGGATAGACATTTTTAAAAATTTTCCGATGATGCATATTGCCTGCGCTGCTTCATGGGGTAACTAAAGAATAAAAAATGAGCGAATAAGTCATTATTCTAAATTTGCAGATTAAAAACGTCATCGTGTGTATTAGTGCAACAATAAATTATAACAACCTTTATCGGCACCATCAGTTCATGATCCCATTTCACACCATACAATTGTTTATCTCTGTGGTCCTGGCGGTTCTTCTAAAACAAGCAGTGCGTTAGATTATTTCGAACTTCCTTTATGATAGTGCTAATTCCAACTCATCGGCTTGCTAAGGAGATGAGACCAAACGGCGGTAATTTTTGCAAATATCATAGGTTCTTCAGATGGAAGGGAGATACGTATATTCCTAAATTTATTATTTAAAAATAATTTTTACTAGGAAATGTTGATAGATCACCGGGCCTGCGATGAATGATTACGAGAGATAAAAGCGTTAATTAGACTTCAGTCGGACAGTACTCAGCATGAGATAATGCGCAGCGTATATCCAGAAATGTCGTGCAAAGACTTCTTGAAATTATGGTGCCCGAATGATCTGATATTGCAAGATAGGAAAATAATTCTTCGACTGGAATGATTTCCCACGTTGACAGTTCAACTGTGTTATCGTCCAGTGGATATTTGTCGCCAGAATATTCTTATTGATTTCCCAAGAATAGGGACCCAACAAAATATTGTTCTTAATGATATCGTTGATATTCACGTTGAGGTGTTGAGCAAGCTCTGGTGCAACATCCTCCGAGCAATAACGCTTCATTTATTGCAGGAACTAGAAGGTTATTTTTCGTCAGATAATGCATGCATACATACATACATACATACATACATACA
>QKMX01352740.1:0-13556 GCA_003401595.1 Venustaconcha ellipsiformis
TAATTTAGTGAAAAAAAGCGTAATGATTTATGCCAAAAGCGTAATGGTTGGCATGCATGCTGTTATGGTCCAATTTTTTTCTCCAAACATGGGGTCACTGCACAAAATTATTATCATTACTTTTATATATAATTCTTCCTAATTTGAAATCAAAATATATTTTCATCAACAAAAATTAAATGATGGTAAACCAGAGAACAGAAAGATTTCTAAAGGGAACCTATATTTCTACTTCACACAACATTTATAAAGCTATAAAACTAAGAAAAACAAAAGCAAATTTGAAGTTTCTTGCAAAATCTTTATTTGATAGGCACATTTATAAGTGCCTACCTCTTCTTTAGATCTGAAATTTTCTGAAACCCAAATTTTTCAAAAGCCTCATATTTGTTAATTACAGTGACTTAAAATGCTGCAATTTGTATCTATACAACATCAAAGATAAAATTCTGTAACTTTTATTTTTCTTGATTTCTTGAAAATTACCCAGATAATTATGATGTAATTTTTCCTGATATTCAAAAATGAAACATTCAGCTAAAAAAGAAAGAAAATAAAATGAACTTATCTTGCATTTATTTAAATTAAAAATCAATTGATGAAATGATGCAAGCTTTACAAAATATTAAATTATAGTCCATCTCTGTCCTTTGGAGGATTCCTCTTCCTGTACATCTTTCCTGGTCTGAAAATATTGGATAATGCATATATTGGTTGAAAAATAGTTATCATTGCAATTTATGAAGTGTATGAATTTTCAAAATCAATATCATTTTATATAAGAATTTACAATATGCCATTGATTTAAACCATAATCATTTTTAAGCCATGTTTTGGAAATTTTTTTTAAAATAAAGTGCCACTTTAAGTTCCCAAGTTTATGCTTGATGATCCATTACCATCACATAATTTTGTCAATTTGTTTTAATCTTTGATAAACCCACCTCTTCATTTTTCAAACAAATATTCAATGCATTTGAATCTATTACCCATAGTCACAATAAGACATGACATTTCTCTCCACAGTGTGATGTATTATAAAACTGTGACCTTGTGATGTAAACTTTTTGTCTATAACAGGCAAATCCAAAGTCAGAAGTCATAGATTCAACTTTTGACAATTGCAAAAAATTTCAAGCCATACTGAAAAATCTAGTTTCAATTTCAACAACAACAACACATTGGTTTCCATTAAGATTTGTGGTTACTGGTAGAAATTTATAAGGCAATGCCAGTGAGCTTTTCATGGAAAGATAGCATGCATGTATATTGTGCATGTATGTACATACCTGGGGTACCATCTGTGTTTGGTGGTGAAGAACATGTTGGCCAGTTCCACATCTGTAGGTCCTGTCTGGCGGTACTTCATCTTATCCTCCTTTAGCAGCTGTACCCTCAGGACTGAGTCACCCTACATAATTAAAAACAACATGGGATACAGGGGATGATAAGATGATAATAATGATCACCACAAAAAGATCTGTGGGCCTAAAATAGAGGCTTGGAGGAAACCAAATTCAGGACAAGATATAAATTATGGCCATGACTTCTCCAAATACTGACATGGAATGCCTGAAATCCAACTTCTTTGAGAACTCGTTAATGCCAGCAACTTACCATGTAAAGCTATGAAAAATGATACAATTTTGTCCAATATGGAGTAGACAAGACTAAACCCATAAAAGACACATCTAGGTCTATAAAACAGTGTTTATACCTCCTGGTATAAATTTCATTCATGACCAACAATACATCATCAGAAATCGTTCAGTGAAAACCCAAGCTGATATGACCATTCATTCAGGATTAGTAATAACAAGATTTTCAGCATGACCACTGTCATAATGGATATATATGGAGAGCACAATTTTCAACAAGACATTATAAGCAGTAATTTAAAAAAAAAATGAATTTGATATTACAAGCCATTCTGAAGGAGAATCCATAACAAGATTTCCAAGATGGCCACTGTGATGGCCATATTGGATGTGCATGCAGCATGGATTTCATTTATGATCAATTAAACATCTCAAAGCCCCAATGCCACCATTATGTGCAAAAAACTATATGCCAAATCATCTGAATAATACTGAACCTAGAAAGCTACTTGTTCAAAATTTCATTGGGTGCCATTAAACTAGATAACATCAACATTTCATCAAATTATGAGCCATGTAATTTCTCCCTCGAACTGAGAAACCTGCCCATTTTTCACAAGCGTATGAATTAATCTGGCATCGATTGGTGACATCTTTGGTTCAACTGATTTCAGCTGAAAGCAGGAACAAAAGATTTGATGATGACACCATTGTAAACATAAGAAGCCAATGCTACACCATGTTGGACATGGTAGGTAATCCATATGTGAAATGCTAATCTTAGTTTGTGACTGATATCATGCAGTACTTGGCCAAGCACTTTTAATACATTTTTATTTAAAGGTATAACTGACGAATATTATTTTTTACAAGTTTGTGTCATATGCCTAACAATTAATAAGGAAATCTGTAACAGCTGGGATTTTCTTCAGCCCATGTTTGCCCTTAAAAATATTCCAGCACCACAGCTGATCACCAATAATCACCTTTCATATTTTTATGAAATGCACACTTTTTCTGCTCCGATCTACATGCCTCTTTTCATTTCTTGTTGAATCAATTTGTCTGTGAATATTATTATCACATTAGTCACTAAAAGAACTGTCAAATGTATAACATTACTTTAGGAGTATTCCCAATAAAGAACAGAGTTATAAGCATTCTTGGCTACTGAATTAAGATGTTGCACCTTAATTCTAAACTGAATATATGAACATTATTTAAACTTAACATCTTGATTATTTCAAAGAATGGTTAATGTCTAGTGCATTTTTTTAAAAACAAATCATTACCGGAAGAGCAATGAAATGTATGAAAAATGGCAGTATTGGGGCTTTAACCCTGTACCTCATATAGTCTGTTGCTGTTTAAGCAGTTGATATACATGTACATGTCCCTAAGCCACATAGTGCAGTGTGCTATAAATAAAACACCTGTTACCTAATGACTCGATATGCATAGGCCTGCCGTTATACTTACAGCAGCAGAGTATGTTTTAAGTTCAACATCATTTTTAACTATTTTACTTATTCTGTACACATCTATTATCATTTTTTTTTTAAATTTTAAGTAAAATACATTACATAATATTTGACAGACAATTTTTTTATATACTTAAAAAATATTGAGAAAACTGGTTTACCATCAAGTCAGTGAAGAAGTGTGACCAACCTTAGCTGACATTTCTCAACCCTGAAGTCTACTGGTTCCTTGTTTACATCTACATTGGTAAATTATTCCAGTTTGAAAAAAATATCCAAAATTAGTATTGACTACATCAACACTGGAGCCTATATCTGACATGCTGAAGCCTTCATAATTGTAATTTTAATCATCCAATTTTTTAAAAAAAGTGTTAAACGAAATCAATGGCTACTATTTTGGAGCAGAGAATCCAATTATCCCAGTTATTAGAAATAACAGATTATGACTAGATCTTTAATAGCAACCACATGCTCACTGCCCTCAATGCATCTTGGCACTACAAAGGTAACACTACAAAAACCAGCTCAAAATGGCTGATATTTACTGTAGATATCCAAATATGCTTCAATGATGATGGTGCAGGTGTTCAAAGATGCTTGTATGAAATCTGGTTGAGGTGTCCAAAACATGCTTAAATGAAGTCCAGTCAGAACCCTATAGTCATATTACTTTTTCATTCAGGAGCAGTAGTAAAATGTGACAGCCATTTAGGGCAACAGATCAGCACTATTTTCATTTCAGACCAACCAGACATCATAAGAAGTCTTGCAGTGAAAATCCCAGTTTGATTGACTATCCATTAGATAGAATAGGAACAAGATTTTCTAGGTAGCTATTATGTTGGCCATATTGGACATCAGATTGGCACCATTTTCGTTTAGGACCAACTAGACACAAAAGGTCTTCTTGGTGAAAAATCCATTTCAATATGACTTTCTGTTCAGGTGGCAACAATAATGGACATCCAAGTTGCACCGTTTTCATCTGGACCATGTAATGAATGTGTCAAGTTTAATGGTAATCCTCCAAGTAGTTTAGTAGCGACAAAAACAAACTTGTTCTTTTGAACATGGAGATCATGGACTACAGACCATCCTATGAGTTCTAATGGTCCATGACCAGTAGAGCCAAAAACCTGTTATATGTAAATGGTTCCTGAGTAATGCTAGTTGCAGGGATTTGACTACTGGAGATTTCAAGTTTATGGAAAAAAGGCAATAACTCTGTCTGAAATGGACCTAAAAAACCAAAACCTATTCCAGGTACAGTTCTGTGCAATATGAAATTCACCTACCAAATGACATCCAATTATAAATAAGGTTTGCAGAACCCTGGGATGATTATAGAGAAAAATATTTTCCTTGTCCATTTTGTGGATTATTTTTGAGAAAATGTCAAAATATAAAAAAGTCTATGCAAATTTTTCACAGCATACACTGACACTCACTGATGATGAACTATTTAGTGGTACTTGTCGTGAAAACGTAACATTTTCTCAATTGTCCTTACTTTTTTAAAAAATACCAGAGGATCTGTTATTGTTTGCAATTTTACAAGATATCATTAGTAAAGTGGTATTTATCTAGAAATGAAGTTTATATTAAGTTTATTTTGTTTTTTTTTAAAATCGTGATACATTTGTGAATGTGATCCTCATCCAAAGAAAATTATGTATGTTGTCTGACTTTGTTATATCAGTTTATGATATAATTGACATGGATACTACCTCTTCATGGATTTGATTCAGTGATGCAAAACTTTGCATTACTATTTACTATGGTGAACATTTGCAGCACTATCTTGTGAACATTCAGACTTTTTGATTCGCATAATAACATCATGGATGGATATACTTTTAAATAATTTAGGGAAGACATATCCCAAAACTCATAATAAAAGAAAGAGTCCATGGATAGATTCAGATTAGAAAGTGGATTGCAAATGGATATAATGTTGGTAACATAAATATCAAAAACAAAGAAGACAAGTTTGCTGGGCATTACTTATTGAAGGAAATAAACAACTTGGAACAAACTACATGTAGTAGAAATGGAAAACTGAAACATGTTTAACCAATATGAGAAACAATCTAAGTTTGAAAGAAAATTTCTGAGTTTACAAATTTTCTACGCATCTCAGAGTCAATGACATATCTAACAAAGAAGTTTTATTTGTCAAATTGGTTATTATAAATATGGTTTTACTGATTCAAATCTTTGGTTTACGATATATGTGTTTATTTAAGTAAGAAAGTGTGATACCTAACATCTTTTTATCTGAGCAAAAACTGTAAATATTGTTTCAATGCAATGTTTTCAGAACATGATATCTCTTGCTTCACAAAATATTTCTTCTGTTTTGATTTTTAACACAGTCTTTCAGCATAATTGTACATCACTGCCTCACAGTCAACCACCTCAAGGCAGCATAAAAATACAACTCCCCAGATTTTTTCTCATTTGAATTGCTATTAAGTCTTCTTCCGATTCTTCTGCTGACAGAGTAATCATGCTCTAGTCACACAAGTAGGTGCAAAAGTCACTGGGAACTCAATCAGGATAACAGCACATTTCTTTCATTTCTGGTATGGATATATTTTAATATGTGTCCCTGGTCAACACTTTTAAGAACCAAGGTATTGATCTGTATGAAATTCCAAAATCTTCACTTTCCAAGTGAAGAATGAAATTGTTTCCACAGAGCATACAATAACTGGAAGCATCCGATTTCTGTTACAAACATCAGGTGCTAGTTTTTTCTGTGAAAATATTCATACGTGTTTCATATACAGTGGTCACAAATATATTAACAACATGTCAAGTTCTGTGTTGAATTTGTACAAATGAACACAATAATTGTTTTTAATGATAAAAACATGGAAATCATATGGGAAAAATTCTTACATGTCTATCTCAATTTAAACTTTAGACAGTGTCTATATTACTAGAGTTATGCGTCTTGCATCATGTAGTGAAAATGTGAGAATGGGATCAGGAATATTACATGATTTTTTTCATACATAAGGTCATTACTTCAAAAAGAAAATTTTTTTTATCTGTCCTTCAACATCAAATATTTAGTGATCCAGAGAGTGATAAGACAGTATATCAAGAAAATGTTGATAGGACCATTTATTGTTATAAGATGTAAATTACATAAAGCATCAAATGAAAACAGCAGTCAACTTGCCACACAATTTTTGTGATTACACCAATCTTGCTTGTGTTATTTACCACCTATACCAATATTATTCTGAAACTATGGGTGATGACATGTAAGTATACAAATTATTCATTTAAATCTCTTTCTTAGAATGTGATTGATGTAAAGAGGGAATGGAAAGGTATGAGGGCTGGTTAGGATAATGCACAACTGAATGAATATAAAAATTATGCAGGCATGCTGTTTAGCTGTGGATTTTCTGGTATTTTTTTCCTGGATATGCCGGCCTTTTGATAGTTCCTGAGACATGTCAATGAACAATCTTTGCACAACTTGTTCAAGAGGATACAATGTTAATATAAAGGCTAATGAAAACACACTAGCATTCATAAGTGAAAGAAAAAAAGCTTTTATACAATGTTTTTTTATACATGTATGATTAATTTATGCTGTTTGAATGAAAAAAAAAAATATTTGCATTCATTTCCTAGATTTCTATTTCATTACATTCAACATAAATGCCAAACTAGTTTTTTTACAGGCAGTTTTGAGAAATTTATGCTGAAGAATTTGCTGAATATGTCTACGCATGATAGTGTCATATCAAAATGATCAAATAAAATCTTGCATATTTAATTCAATGGAAACCCTTCCCACAAAAAATTATATTTATTAAAGGTTAATTTAAGTTTTATTTTTCTGTTGACCATCAAAAGTCGCTTTCTCTGCATTCCCAAAATAAATGTACTGCACTGTCTGCCATTTCTCATACCCTATAATTTTTCATGCAACAACAATATATAAAAATCAACATTATTTTTGTCCTTTCAATTTTCAGAAGTATCATCTGCTAAAAATTAAAATTAATATGTTTAGTCTGTAACTATAAAGTATTTACACTTCAAAACATTATTTTTAACATGTGTTCAACAGTTACAGAAGATGAATCAATTTAAATTGATCTATATTAAATCATTCTTGTTTACAAGTGTTATCATACTAAATGTATTGTCAGGTACCTATAAACTGAGATTAAGATAGTAATAGTAACAATGATCATATCAATTTTAATACCATCTAAGATCATACCTCTCTAATTTCTGGATCATATCTAGGTACTGGCTGAAATGAGAACAAAATCTGCATGTAGTTACATTACTAGTATCAGATAGCTAAAAATTCATTTAAACACAAATTTTAAATTCAAACAAGAATTCTGATGCATGATCTCATCTGACTCTTGATAATAAATGACATGGGATGCTCATGTGATTGCAAACCATGTAAGAATGTTACAGTTCAACTTTACAAATAATTTTAAAAGGGGTTTTGAGCCTTATGCACATAAAAGAACTGTAAATAAAAATAACCAAGACTTTCTTAGGCAAGTTAAAAATAACATTACATATTATGTTTTTAATAAACTAGAATGTAATGGATAAAATAAACTATTTGTGCTCTGCATGATCATACAGACTGTTAAAGATTTAAGATATCAGGAGATAATCCTTTTATCATGAAGTACAGGAGATAATCCTTGTATCATGAAGTACAGGAGATAATCCTTGTATCATGAAGTTTAAACACTCTACATCAGATCAAGTTAGATAAATATAAATCCATCAGTATGAATTTCTCTAGCACTTCACTCAGCAAAATGTCATGCAACATCAGTGAGTTTTGTTAGTTGCTATTGTGTTAATGTTTCTGACATAAAATAATAGTCTGCCAGGAGCTCTTACCCAGGTATGTTCATAGGGAAATGTTAACTCAGGATGCCAGCAGATAACTGTGCTTCCATCCACTGACAGTCCAACGAGAGGCTCCATGTGGCCACCAAACCTTTAAGTTATAAATGGTAAACACTCAAGTCTCTCCTTTAGGATTGACTACAAAAAAAGGTTGCTGATGAAGTTGTTTATCTGGTTTGATGAACTTGTTGCTTTAACCAAACTTTCTGTCTCACAAACTACATTTAATTTGCAAGTAAACAATAAATATTTATGTCATGCATCACAAATAAAATCAAACAATTCCTGTATTCAGATAGTAAGTATCATGATGACATCATTTAGGATCATAAAACAAACTTATCAACTGTACAGGGACTTTTAAAACTGATCATAACTTTTGAAAATGTTTTTATATGCAGTGTATTTTCTCATTTTGGCATGCTGTTTGTTCCTCTAACATGGACCCATTCATCCAAATCTTAACTTCTAATTTTTGGTAGGATACTTGTGCATATATAAATAAAACAAAATCATGTCAACGAATATATCAATGAATGCTTTGTGAAAATTACCTGTTATCATTCCCACTACTTGATGAACTAACTTGCCTATATGAAATATACCTTGTGCAGTCTGAAAAAGGGAAGTAGCAAATTGGCAAATTAAGATCAACCTAAAAAATAAATGACATTCTTTGTGTAAGTAACAGAAATAATTAGTTTTTATCCCTAGTACTTGACTATGAGATATTAGGATAATGTGTCTGTGTGTTATGTATACCCATAATTATGCATCATGCACACCTGTATTTATATTGCTATACTTGCATGTATGTCTGCCACATTATCTTGGCATCAGTCCCTCCTGCCTGTTACTCATTCTCCTAAACTGTTGGATGGAGTTTCACCAAACTTGGTATTTTACTTTTCTATATGTCTATTAGTCAAGAAAGTTTTACTCAGTATTCATAAGCAAAAAAAGTCATCAGTTTTGGCTTCCCTCCAAAGAGGCTTTGGGTTGGGTCAAAAGATCAATTATACCAACATTTAAATCAAAGTGACATTTTATATTTTCACTAAAGTTCATATATATAGTGAAGACATGTAACATATATAACATATAGTACCTAGTACCTTTCTGGGAGGAAAATACCAGACCAAATGACAGAAGTTATGTTCTCCAATTTGTGTGAACCGGAATCTTCCAAACACTGAATATGCCCCCCACCCCCCCACTGGACATCCATGATCATGAAGGACCATCTCGTATATTTGAGTTAGCAGACCAAAGTGAGACCTTAGTGCAGGGAAGGAGGAGGGATTCTGGCAATAGTTGAAGGTAAGTATTATATCATTAAAAATCCTCCAAAAGCTACATTTTAATATCAGAAATATTTTACATGATTTTACATAGCTGAATTTGTCAGTTTGGTGTGAGGTCTGATTACCCCAAAACTGGTGAATAATGGAGGAAAAAATGAGTTTTGTTTCTCCTCAAAAAGGAAGAAGCAATAGGTCACTGCATTCACTGAGTGACAACTACAATTTACACATTTTCTACTGTACACCAATCACAGAAAATTCTCTATTTGGCATCATATACATTAGAGGGTAATCCTCTCTTAGATTAGGTCCAAGGAGAGTCCACCAAGAGATCAAGATCACTGAACCATGATTGTTGGGGCCACTGAGAAGCATTTCAAAGAGTTGATTCATGGTATGCCTGACTTTGTGAAGATCCTGTGGGATCATCCTGAAGTGTGAGAAGGAATAAGCGAATAGATAATCCCACTTAAGGCTGAAAGCATCCACTGCCTAGGCCCAGTTGGACTAGGAAACATAATAGGGTAGCTTGTTGTTCATTTTAATGCCAAACATGTCCACCAATGGTGTTTCCCAAAAATGGAATAAGGGTGTCTGCCATAGATTTATGGTTATACCATTCCCTTAGAACTATTTTCCCTTTCCATGAGTACTATCCCCCAAAATGTTCTTTCTGCCAGGAATGTGGTATACTCAAACAAATATTCCTTCTGAAGATTTCTAGTGAAGAAGGTCCCAAACTTCCATGCAGAAAGAAGTTGCTTGATCAAATGCCTCCTCATCCTGAGGTATGCTACCAACATGTTGTCATCGGAGACCATCATGTGGCTTACCTACTGCATGTACTCCTGAAGGCCAAAAACACTGCCCTCATTTCCAAATTGTTGATGTGGAGGTTGATTCTCCCCAAGACCATAAACCCTGATGAATAAGTCACTCTGACACAGCATTCAAGATCCCAAGCAGAGTGTAAAAATAAATGCACTGACAACCCTGTTTTTATTATCAGCATCTCCAAAGGAGACAGGATCATGTCTGTTCTGTCCAGAGGAACCCAGACTAGCCCTCTGTTAGAAAATTCATCCCCATTTATAAAAAATCTTGAGATACATTTAGTTCAGATTTTGGTAGGAAGTCAAGCCTGGTGACAACAAACAGCAAGACAGATCTAGTCTGAGGGACTTTACTTATGGATCAATCATTAGAGCATTTGGATATTCAATGACTTATAAATGGGCTGTCACTACTCTCATGACCATGGTAAAAAAAAACAAAAGCTCTGGGTGCAGAGGCTAGGCTAAATGGCAGATCTCAGAAGTCCTCCCATCCAAACAAAATCTAAGCTACTTACAATGTGGAGGAAAGATAGGCATGTGAAGGAACATATCCTGAAGATCAATTGAGACTACCCAATCACTGGGTCTTATGGCTTCATGACAGAGTATGGTCTCCATCTTAAATGGCCCATCCAGCTGAAAATTGTTTAGGGACAAATGGATGATAATTAGACAAGGCTTTCACCCTTTTTTGGGGAATAAGGAGAATCCGGGAATAGAAAGCTGGAGATTTGTCTTTAACACACATCTCTACTGCACCCTTCCTGAGACCTCTTCCTTAAACCAGGCTAGATTAAACTGGCTAAAGCAAATGGGAGACCATACCTGAGGAGGGTTTTTTCCTGAAACTGAAGCTGGTAACCATCTCTTAGGTACATGGAGAAAGCACCCAACCTTCAACCATTATAATCTGACCAAACCTGTGACAAGAGTGGTATGGTCTGCAAATGAAGAAGCAAGTCCCTAGAGCTATCCATCCTTGTCCTTAGGAAAGGGTGAGGGTCTTGTGAACTTCTTCCCTGGCCTTTGCAGTGTACCCTTCTTGAGCCTACCTAGCACATGGGAGATCTAAAATAGGGCAGTTGCTTCGACTGGGGCTACAAGGCTTGAAAGAATTTAACCACTGGACACATAGAGCCATCAGGATGGTTCTGCTTCATGGCTGGTTTCAAAGAGCTTAAAGTGGATCAAGGAAATGGTGTTGATGGTCCATCAAATCCTGACTAGCCAAAGAGGGGATAACCCCTCCAAAAGAAAGTCTCAGCAGGGGGGCATAACATAAGAGTGAGGGACAGACCACCCTCTATGCTGTCTAGCAAAGACTTGACCCATGCCAAACTTCTGAGAAAGCTCCTTGATTATACCTGAGTGAGGAAGGAGCAAGAAATCTGGTCAATAGTTGCACCCAGATTGTGTCTCTAAACTAGAAAGTATTTTGAAGTCACCAGGACAGGCACAGACCATTTGAAAACTGGCAGTAAACTTCATTGACCACCTTGCAAGGTTATCAGGTTTCCTCCTCACCTGCCTCCCTGTAGGCTGAGAAAGGGTAGGTGACCCAAAAGAGAGGGTGTACCACATTAGCTTGTTCTTAGTCAAACTTGTCCTCAATGAGGACAAAATGGACATCTTTCTTAATCCTGCACTCTCTCCTGGGAGGCATGACTACATGACTCAGTGTCTCTCTGCATGGGCAGAGACCTGGCAGAAAGAAAAGCTTTATCTTGAAACTCTGCCTGTTGAGATGATAAACTATTTAGATCAATGGTCTCTGCTCGTGGTTTTGGGTGGTTCTCTGCCCTCCTTTTAGATCCAACCTCAGAAGATGAAGCTTGTCTATGGCTCACAGATGTAACCTCACTACTGTGAGACCTAGGCCCAGAAGTCCATGGTTGCATGCAGGGAAAGGAACAATCACATCCCTGTGGAGGAAGGATTAAGGATTATCAGACATTATTGAGCTGAGGGTCAGTAGAGTGCTGATCACCCCCAGAATTGGGGTTGTGACCCATTCTCTGCCCTTTGGACATGAGGGGGTGCTGTTCTTCCCAAGGGGAGGGTGCAATTTGCCCTCTATCCTCCAGGTAAACAGATGATGCCATACCTCCCTCCTGGAATGGTGTGGCTTGCACTCTACCCTAAGCAATGGGAATGATGCTGCTCCAGTCTCTCAGAAAACTCTGGCTCACTCTCCACAATTTATATAATCTCTTGTGGCAAGGGCCCACAAATCATAGGAGCCTTCGAGTAGACTTTAGTCATCTTTCTCTGAGACCAGATGGACTCAGAGGTAGAGAACCCAGAAAATTCTAATGAAGATAAGGGTACCTTCTTCTTTGCTTAGTAGGTTCATTGACTCTCTGCAAGATCTTAAATCTCGTCAAACCATGGGTTACAAATGGATAGCAATTTATCCTCTTACATTACATACAGGATAAACAGGCATGTGTGGGGATTTGAAGATTTCTTATTGCCACAATTATCACATCCTTGCTTAGATATTTTTCCTGAAACAAAGCTGCTGAATCAAGAATGATTACAAAAATGTTTGAATGCACCAGGTGAGTGTAGACTAAGTCAATGTTAATATAATTTTTCAGCAAAAGGACACCTATGTGGATGTTTCAATAAAATTAAATGGGAAAAGGAAGCAATGCTAAGCTTTCAGGACATAAAAACAAGAATAAGATAACCAGGAGTTTTATTTAAAGCAAGGTACTGTACTATGAAGGAATTAACAAAAATCCAATAGGATACGATTTAGGAATATATTTACTGATGGCTATTCAGACTTCGTGATAAACAAGGTATGATAGATATAATTAAGAAGAGGTGTGCAACCTGCTTACCATGTATAAAAAGTCACAATTCTGGATATAGGTAAAGCGAATAAAATGATTAACAGGTGAGTCTGTAGACTACAAAATGTACAGATGAGGAAATTCAAATAAACAACTTATCCTTGCAGCTTAGAAAAGTTACTTGAATACAAATAATACAAGAAACTGTAATTACTAACACCCTTACAGTGTATAAAACAAATTTTTAAAAACTCTAAGGTGAGCTTAATTACCCAGTTTTTGATTTTAAAAAATTGAAGTGGTATAGTCCTGAAGTTAACAAAGAATATTTAGCACATAAGATGATAATAAATCGCTTGTTGACCCATGTAAAAAGGTGCTAATCTTCTTGACATAAATAATGCTGAATCTTACAACATGGCGACAAAAATTACATGAGATGGTCCTTCATGTATGCCCAGTGTATGGGGCACTTAATCAGGGGCTAATTTACTGTTCTCAAAGATTCTGGTTCATACTTATGTGACGATGGAATTTCTGTCATTAGGTAAGGTATTTTCCTCATGAAAAAGTACTAGCTATGCAATAGCAACAGGTTGTGTGTGTGTGTGTGTGTGTG
>QKMX01352744.1:0-10525 GCA_003401595.1 Venustaconcha ellipsiformis
GCCCCGGAGTATCAGTTAAAATACCTCAAGGGGAGTATAACGTAACTGATCTTAATTAAACGATAAAAGAACTAATAACAAAATAATGGCAACGGCGTCGATGACAATTCTGTTTTAACTCCGAACTATAATACGCTACGAGTTAGAATAACATTAAAATTATCTTGATAGTAGAATTTTCACCAGCTACTAGTATTGCATCGTTTCTAGGATTTAATAGTGGGCAATACAGCACTACTTTATAACAAAGTATATCATATGATGGAGATTTACCTGTTAACATAACAGAAATAAATACAATTTTAATCAATTGTTCTATTACACTAGGATCTTATTCAGCGCTGGGAAGCCAAGATCAAAAGATCTATAGTTTTTCACTAGATGTTCCTCCAGGATCACTAATGCAAATTACTCCTCGACAAATAATATATTATCTGATTAATCCAGAAAACCAGATAAAGAATGCAACAATGCAACGAACTGATAAATCTGAACGACAAAAATAGATCTCAACGACGATTACACTTACGTGCGACAAAATAGTTGTTGACGACATAGTCGTTGTAAAAAATAATTTTGTAAGTTTATATTTTATAACAGAATGAGACGAAGAAAAATTTATCGAAAAACAATTGTAGGTGGGTGTTTGGGAAATATATTTACAACCATTGATTCGAGTACACTTTTAATTGCGCGTACAATAGCACCAATTGCACTTGATGCTGATAAGGCTTTTGCGACAGGTGTAGCATGTGAAGATGGAACCACAGTTGGACAAAACTAATCACCCATAAAATTAAAGGCACGACAGTGACAACGATGTCGTTACCAACGACACCAACTGAATCGGACAAAAAACAGGCAATATCGGATATTGCACCAACAAAAGAAATAAGACAAGCTATGGTAGCTACGACAAATAATTACTGTCACCGCGCGGTGAGGAGGTAGTATGTAAGCTGGTAAATAAATAAGACGATAATTTGATCTAACTCAAACTTAACGACCTCAACGACTTCGATGACTTTGACAGCTATGTTGTTGTCGTTGTCGTTGAAATTTTGTGTAGACTATAAAAAAATGTATGTAAAAAATTATCTTGATTTTGGTGAGGAATATTATGTCGACAAAACAGCAACTAGATCTGAGTATGTCGAATATCTCGATGAAAACTTCAAACGAACCAAATAAAGCTAGCCAACTGATTTTTAATATACGTGACGAGGACATGCATTTAGTGACACACAGGGCAATGCTAGAGTTTCATGGTAAAATATTAACAACAGCTGATGGTAATATCGCAGCTGGAACATTAATTGCGCAAATCAAACCGTCAAGGATATTGATATTTGGTTATCAGTTGAAAGTACAATAATAAATAGTGTTTCGTTCAGCGATGATTATTTGAGGTCAATCGCAACAAATATGATGTGGTTCAAGGACCCAGGATTAGGGCAAGTCAGTAAAAAGAATTTATTTTAAAGTGTTTTTTTTTTTTTAAACACGGCGCTGCCGCTGTAGCAGATCTAGTAATTGTTGGAGATTTTCCTATGGTGAATGTTGGAATCCTTGGTAAACCCACACCAGCTGCAGCTGAAAACTCAGATGTCACAAGAGTTTCATTAACAGAAGCATGTAATAACTTTAGCATAATAACACCAGGTGTAGGTGATGATGCAGTCGCTAGGTTAGACTTAGTCAATAGGTCTTTTATTAATATACGCAACGGAGGATACAACGAGGGATATATTAAACGAAAGTCACTCGCGACTGGATTATATCAAATAACTATGATATTGCCGTTGAGTTCAATATTTGGATTTTATCACGACTACTATAGGGTATTTCGAGGTTTGAAACATACTCTAATTTTAGATCGGGCAGACCAAAGTAACTGTCTTTATTCGAGTTGGTGGAACAGATGCAAATTTTGTGATCACAAAATTAGCGCTATGGATACTTCGATTTGTTCTATCGTTGGAAAAGTCGTTAGAAATTTATGCAATGTTGGAAACGTATACAAAGAAGATTTATTGTATCAAGCATAAAATATATCAAACAACTGTCTCTGACACAACCGACTACACAAGGCGTATTACAGCAACTCCAAACGAACAATTACAAAGACAAATATATATTGTTTTACAACAAACAACTCGATTTGGTAGCCACCTACAATATAATGTAGTTTATAATTACGCTAAAGTTAGAAGAATTTTTGTTAGGATAAAATCTAAACAATACCCAGAACGAACATTCGAATGTGATTTTTCAACAGGCACTGGTAAGAACGTTACAAGAGCATATATAAACCTTATGGAAGCGATGCAAAAATATCAGGGCGTCGACAGCGGATCACAGATTAATGTTAAGTAATTTCTTAGGCTTTATCCTATATTTTCATTTGACGTATCAAAACACTCCTGTTGATATGTTAATTCAACAGCGGAAATAGAGGTAACTTAGATTCTTGAACAGGTTCCAGAATATCGAATCAACGTACTTTCACTTGTTTGCAGCGACGGATTCTTAACAATTGACTCAGTGAAAGGTAGGATGACTGTACATCTTTGATCTAGCAACCTTGATATAATCAATGAAATGAAAACCGAACACACAACCAGAGAATCATATCTAACGCCAGGACAAGTTGAAAAAAATATAAGAAGCGGTTGCTACACGCAATTTTATTTCATTAATGATATATTCAGCGATAACGTCGCTGACGACAAATAAAACAGCCGTTAAAGTAATGTTAACGCAACAGCAGATTGATAAACTTGATTGCAAAGCTATCGTAGTAAAATCGTCTGTTCTTAAACTATTTGTTTCAGACCAGCACTTTCAACGATAGCTAGTACTGTTATATCAAAAATTTTACCCGTACTAGGAATACTGGGACTAGCAGCAGAGTGGAGGGCAGTAAGTAATTTTAGTATAATTGGAAAAAAAGATCCGATTATAGCAACGTAATTTCACGGAGTATTTAGCAAAGATGAACTTAATAACGTACCAGCAGGTGGTTCATGTATCATAAAAATACAAAACTTTAACGATAGATCTAGTAACTTTATGGGTTGCTTTTTACGACAATAATTATTTTGATTCGTTCTGACTTTCTCTGAGTGATATTAAACTAAAAAATAAATTACTCATGTAATCAACTGCAGACTGTTGGAACATCATCCTGTGGATATTATTGAATTATGTTTATTTAATAGATGTCAAAAGATCCTGATTTTTGAAAATTTGATTTGTAATTTGACAATCATCTAAGCAAAAAACAATGAAAATATAGCAATAAATTCATCACAATAAATTTGTGTGACAATGAGGCATCACATGTCGCAACAATAATGTATTGCCTCAAATGTAAAACGAAAAAATAGAAAAAAACCAATAAAGAACAGAACGATGCTAAAAAGTATTTATACTATTTGCGGTTGAAGAAAAAGTGTGTTTTTCGAAGACTTCATTGCTGACGCCAGCTTTGCCAGTGATTCCGATATTAGATTCGCTAACATACCGATAACGACTCCATCAACATCAGCTTCGCTGAGGTTGGCGTCTGGTATAAATAGCTATTTTAGTCGATGATTAGAGTAACAATGAATCGAAGCTGTAATTGGGATTGAGATAAAGATCTTTGTATTGAACAAGAAAAAATTGTTACCTATTGTCAGTCATGCAATCGTCGAGAAACAATTGGCTCTGTAACGGATATACATAAAATTATTGGTAAGCTACCTAAACCAAAAGGTTGTTGGACATTACCCGGGCACAAATATACTGGTCCATATAATCTACTTGGCAAACAAAGAGATGAAAACGATAATCCATTACCTAGACAATAGCCTTAGAATCAAATTGATGCGATATAATGCGTGATGTTATTTTTTTACCATGATAAAGAACAAAATAAGCATTGTTTTGATAAGGTAATGCTTGATGAACAAATCTCGCTCATTTTAACGTTGGCGCTAATGGCGTTCCAAAGAAATACTTTTTGAATGCTATCGATGTTCTTAGTAAATACGCGTTTAGTATACCCGTTACAGATAAAACATGAACATCTATAACTGATGCTCTAAAGCAGATAATAACAAGTACCGAGAGAAAACCAAATAAAATTTGGGCAGATAATGGAGCTTAGTATTTTAAACAAAAATTTGAACAGTTTCTGGAACAAAAAATATAAAATATATGTTACAGGAAACGAGGGAAAAAACGTTGTCGTCGAAAAATTTAATCCTACACTAAACGAGCTGATACATAAACATCTGACAGCTGAAACACTAACGGGTATATTGATGATCTTCCGCAGATTGTTGACAAATACAATAACACAAAACATCGAGCAACTAAAATGTCACCAAACGATACGATTAAAAATCCGATTCTTGTAAACGAAAGCATGGACCGGCAAGAAAAATTTAAAGTCGGCGACCAAGTTAGAATTTTATTAACAAAAAAGCCTATCTGAAAGAGGATTATTCCTAACTGGAGTGAAGAAGTCTTATCGTCGATAAAGTTCTGACTACAATACCTGTAACATACGTGCTAAAACATATAGCATGTAAGCCTGTAATTGGTAGTTTTTACGAATAAGAAGTGCAAAAACTGAGCAAGATGTTTTTGCAACTGAACAATTAATTAAAAAGCATGGTGATATAAGCCTTGTCAAATTGCGCGGATAGAGAAGTTAATTATCCTGTTCTGGTTGGAAGTTTGAGTTGATTACTGAAATTTTATTTCACAAGATGAAATATAACGTATTACCAGGTAGCGGCGCTGATGGAGCTGGGTATATTGACCTACCACAAAAAATAAAAACTAAAAATGTTGTATTAACGTAAAAACTTTGATAACAAATGTTTCCAATGGAAAATTCTTTCTTCGATGTTTCCAGCTGAAACAAATGCTATCGTGTTTGCAAATATTTTGATCATTTGTCAAAATTAAATTTTACAGGAATTGACACTGCAGTTACCGAAAATCAAATACCAAAATTTGAAAAACAAAACATTTCAGTTAACGTATTTGGCTTAGATGATAAAGAAAATGTCTACCCGAGATATACTTAAGAAAAGGCTTCGCAACCGACAAAAAATTTATTGTTATATAAAAACCATTACGTTGGGATTTAAACTTTTAACGGACTTGTTGGTAAACAGTATGGTACAAAAAATAAAAAATACTTTTGTTGCTGCTGTTTGCATGGCTGCAACGACAATGAAAAATTACATTAGCATCTACAATAATGCTGGAAAGCACAACGAAAAACAATGCCTAAAGAAAAATATAAAATTCTAAATTTATTAATCATAATCATAAGCTAATGATACCCTTTGTGATTTCAAGTGTTTACTACAGCCTGTACTTGGCGTTGAAAATAATCCTAACAAATCAAGTACAATAAAAACTGTGTTCTATGTTGAGTATCATTCAAAATAGCATGTTGTGTTGATCCAAGCTTATCAAAGCCAAAAACATTATACCGTGGTAAAGATCCAGCTGTTTAGCTTAAGCAGTTGATTAGCGAAGTTGATGATATATTTAATCACCCAAAAAATTGTTCCAATGATAAAATTTTATAAAGAAGAATCTGATCATGAAAAAGCAGAGTTTTGTCATATGTGCGAAAAATCATTCCACACAGAACCTTGTAATAATAAAGTACACGACCATTGTCATTTGATTGGAAAATATCGTGGGGCTGCTCATGATAAGTGTAATCTAAATTTTATGTTCCAGATTTTATTCCAGTTGTTCTTCACAGTTTCAGAGGATATGACAGTCAGATTATAGTAGAAGCTGTAGGTGACCCAGATATAAAGTCTCTTTCAAAACTCGATAACGTTATCAAGTCTATCCCAAATAATTTGTAAGTATATGTCAGTTACTTTAGGTAAGTTGCGCTTTATTGATAGTTAATGGCAGCATCATTAGATGAACTAGTAAATGTTCGTAATGATTTTTATAACCTAAAAGATTACTTTAAGGATTAGTCAAACTTGTTGACGAAAAATGAGTGTTTCCTTATCTCGAAGATTGGAATAAATTGGATGAAACTTCTTTGCCTAACAAAGATAAAATTTATTCAAACAAAAAACTGAAAATATATCAGACGATGAGTATAATTGTGCACAAAACATTTGGAAAGAGTTCGATTGTAAAATATTTGGCGATTACCATGACTTATACATGAAAACAGATGTGTTATTACTGGCGGGTGCATTCGAGAGTCTTCGTCGAGTAAGCTATAACAATTATCGACTAGATCCCTATTGGTATTATTCTGCTCCCGGTTTATCTTGGGATGCTATATTAACGTTTGGTAAAGTAAAGCTAGAGTTACTAACAGATGTTGACATGTTTAATTTGATTGAAACAAAAATAAGAGGTGGTATTAGCGTTATATCAAAGAAATATTCTGTTGCAAACAATTAGTACATGAAAGATTATGATCCTCACAAACCAATAAAATATATTATTTATTTCAACGAGAATAATTTATACATTATTGCAATGTCAGAACCGATGCCATTCGGTGGATTTCGTTTTCGCCTGAAAAATTTCTTGAGAAAACAGACAAAAGATACCAGATGACGTTTCATATTTGTTGAAGTCGATCTAGATTATCCGACTTCGCTACACAATTTACACAACGATTATCTATTTTGAGTGGAATTGATGATACTAGATTATAGTTTATTATCTCAAAAGCAGCAGGAAATAGCATCACCGAGACAAAATTCAATGGTAAAACAACTAGTACAAATGTACTTGATAAGCGAAATTGTGTTTTGTTTTACAAAGTTTTAAAGCAGGCAATTGGTGCTGGTCTTGTGTGGAGAAAGGTGCATAGAGTGTTAAAGTTTAATCATTCTCCTTTAATGATAGGTTATATTAGCTCAAGCACGTCAAGGAGAGATGTAGCTAAAACTGATTTTGAAAAAATTTCTTCAAGCTCATGAATAACTAAGTGCTTGGAAAAACGATGGAAAATATAAGAAAAAGAGAATATTGAACTAGTTAATGACGTAGACCGTCTAAATAAGCTTTTTCCAGATGATAGTTTTGTTAGCATGAAATTTTTTTAATGAAAACCTTGTGGCGAAACAGCGACGAAAAACAAACTTAAAACTAAACAAGCTAATCTATGTTGGAGCTTCTGTGTTAGATTTATCAAAGTGGCTTATCTACGATTTTCACTATAATTTTGTTAAGACGATGTGGCCTTCAAGTAGATTGTTATTTACAGATACAGACTTGTTTATGAAATAGATTGTTCTAACAACGACGTCTATCAAAATATTTACGATAACAAACATTAGTTTGATCTTTCCGATTTTCCTCGTGATAGCAAATTTTATGATGACACAAATAAAAAGGTTATTGGAAAATTTAAAGATGAAATGAACTCTCTTATCATCAAATATTTTATCGACTTGCGAAGTAAAATGTACACTGTGTTGCTGGACAATAATAAACTAACAAAAAAGCAAAAGGTTTACCACGTAATTTTATTAGGACGTTTATTGAATTTAATCATTACAAGTACGCACTTGATGGCGGTATTAGTTTTATAAGAGCAATGGCTTTTCGAACAAATCATCATAAACTTGACACCGGTGCTATTATCAAACGTGGTTTAAGTAATTTCGATGACAAACATTATTGCAACAATGGAATAAATACATTTGCACTTGGGTACTGTCGTGACGACAAAGTCGTTGATAATATATTTATACTTGACATTATACTCGATGACTAAGTTATTGTGACTAGGGTATGAAATTTTGTGTGAATTATATAAATAATGCTTGATAACGTAACAATCAAAAACAACAATAGCAAGTTCAAATAATATCTTATGAAAGATGGTAAACAACTTACATTCGAATTTAAAAATGAAACGTCTATAATATGTTTTAGCGGAAACAGATTTTCAAAGCGCAGACTAAAACTTTCACTTATCAGATCAAGTAACAGTGATTATTTTAAATATCTTGAAAAATTAAGCAGGGAATTGTCAGAAGGATTAAAAAAATTTTGTGATTAAATTAGTCAGCATAAATATACCATGATCACGATCGACCTCGATCGATCAAAAGTTTATTTTGTTAACAAAAAATATCCGCTTCATAAATCGCAGATAAAAGATGTATTTGAGTCTCGTCGTTGTATTAGCGGTAAAGTTCAGTCTTAATTACAGCCATGATGATATATTCTTACTTTAAAGAGTTGAAACGCTGATGATTGGTGACGAGATATAAAATACTCTAACAAATATAATTTTATCTAAACTTAAAGTGTAAAAGCACTTCAAAATAAAATAATCCCCACTGCCGACACATTAGGTGCCGCTGATGGGGTGGTCTAAAAATGTGTTTTCGTATTTGTTTGGATGACGGGGTCTGGGTGAGTGTCTCGGAGTCAAAATCAAATAGAGAAAGGGGGCTTTGGAGATAGAAACTTCCTTTTTATCTACTACTATATTTCTTTTATTTCTCCGCTCAATAATTTTGTGTACGAATTGTGATTTTTTTTACTTAAATTTACCAACTGGTATTTAACTTACAATTCCATTAACGAATCATGTTTCTTTCTTTAGTGACTAATATAGGTATAGGTCGCTAATGCACAGCTTAATTTTACCTTTAGTTATTTAGAGATGAAACTTTACTGTTAAGAAGATTAAACGCAAAAACAATACAACCTGTGAGCTATTTTCCCGAGATATCTAAACGGAACCTGTTGTGTTGAGATCAACGTCTTCATGGGCATCCGTATTTTTTTTTCAGTGGGGGGGGGGACAGTTGAAGCCATAAAACGGACAGGGTGGGGGAAGCCAAAGTGAAAGTAGTAAATTATATACTGTGCAAAGAATTATTTAAAAATTCCGCAACTACCCCCAGCCCCGTTGATGCCCATAAATGCCAACAAATTTGTTAATTGCATTAAGAAAAAAAAAATATGTGTACCAACAGGCAGGCTTTCAATAACATGCATAGTTTATATTACATGGCGAGTGGTGGCCGAGAGGTCAGAAGTTGTAGAATGTGCATAATGACAGAATCATTTGGTGTTTACATTGTATCCTAAGACAAGACAATTCAATCCCATTGCCAGCTCTGTTGGATGAGGAGGGTAGTTTATTTTAAATATATTTTACTGTCGTTTTTTAAACAATATTGGTATATGAGTTAACTAACTTATATCAGTCCTTTCCCATAAAGACATAACAATGATTTAATGATCCATTTAAAACAATATTTCGACCATATAGGAAAACAGAGGTAAAAGTTACACGTATTAAAAGAAATGGAACTCTTCAAAGCAAAGGAAAAGAAAAATATGCAACAATCATTAAGTAAAAAGAGAGAAAGAGAAATTGAGATAAAGCAGAACGGAGAAAAGACATTGCAATGACTACATTCAATGTAGTCCACTTCATTTATTTAAATTTTGTAGAATATCACTGGATGTATTAAAAATGAATAGTTTCGTAGATATATTTTTGAACATTTAGGAACATTGCAGAGGTTGTTTAGTGCGAAGACGCATTTTAAAAAAAATCTAGAGTTACGTATGACTATTTTATTATTTTCATATAAATTGGCACATCCAAACTTGAAGTTATTTATTAAATTATATAAAATTGAGAAGAAAAAAAACCCCACATGAACTTTTTACGTATTAAAGAAGGGGCGATAGTACGTAATAGCCTTCAACATCATTATTATAACTATACACACATATAGGAGAGTTAACTAGGACCAGTCTGTAAAGGTCTGATTTGAGGGAGCATGACATTAGAATGCATGACATTAGCATGACCTTTGACAATAGCAGACATTAAGAATAGTTTAGATATTGTGAGGGAGAATGTTTTAAAGATCAACCATAGATAGGAAAAAAATGTCGTCAGAAGAATCTAAAGTCTGGTAGGGATGTAGTGATGATTTCAGAGTTGAGTAGACGATCATCAGCACCAATTCACCGAAAATAAACACAAATGAGATAAAGAACAACTTTTATAAAGACATGGAGTTTCTTTATTGCAGAAATACCGAAGGCTGACAAACTCATCTTCCTTCGTGACTTCACTGCTAGAGTTGGCCATGATCAGACATGGCCAAATGCTATTGGCAGAAATGGTGTTGGCAAATGCAATAACAACAACGGACTCCTACTGAGGAAACGCGCTAAACATGACCTGCTCATCACCAGCACAGTCTCCCGTCTGCCAAACCGCACTCCATTCATCATAATGACTACGTCATCTTCAGGCAGGATGTTCGAGTGACGAGGCCAAGAAAAGTGCAAAACGCTTGACTGACCACAGGCATTAAATCTCCATGCTCAGTATCCGGATTTTAGTCATATCTATCAATAATCCACTGATCACGTTCTACAATAGCTGGACCATTTATCATGGTTATTTTACGAACGGTGAGCTGAATTCTTTTTTATTTGTTGGAGAGAGAGAGAGAAGAGAGAAGAGAGAGAGAGAGAGAGA
>QKMX01352752.1:0-10547 GCA_003401595.1 Venustaconcha ellipsiformis
ATATATATGCATACATACATACACACACAGGCACAAAGTGCATTAAATGCAAAAAAATTAAGAGCATACATGTACAAAGCAAGCCACCTCAGCACCCTTCCTGTTTTTCTGAATTTGTTTGAAATTGTTGCCTATGACCTTAAAAAAACATGGTTAACAATTTATTGAGGCTGCACATATGTAAGTGCTTTTATCTATGCTGACACTGAAGCCAACACCAATGTTGATGAATACAATAGATTATTTCTATGTAATCTATTACTCTGCAGTAAGATTAAAACAAATCAATTTGTATTCAAAGTTTATTTATACTAAAATAATTTGCTTTGATTTATTCATAAATTATATATACATTTTAAATTATCAGTGTAGGAAATGGTCTGTAATTGTAGAATAACAGTTATTGACAGAGAAATAAGAAACAACTCCCAACACAAAAATAAACAGCTACTGGCACAGAAATGAAGAGTATTTATACAAAAAAAATTAGAACAATGATACTAAACAGAGAAGGTACTAAAATATGAACATCTCAAAACATAGCCCTCCCAATAAAAACAATGAATTCCTTTATTAAAACAGCCATTAGCAAAATATTTCTGTTCTATCCAGCTGTACTTTATATTCTTACTACAACAGTTGTCCAATAGCAGAATATACACTGTACATAATTTGTTCAATAGTATGATATACACAATACATAAGTTGTCCAAAAGTGTGAGATACACAGCATACAAGTTGCTCAAAAGTACAAAATGTACAGTCCTTCAGTAGACTTATACCAGTGTCTGTTACAGGTGGTCTTGCCAAAAAATAGTCAATTTAGACATGACATGATTTTTGTTGGTTTAAAAAATGCAAGCTATTTTTCAAATTAAAAAACCCCACTCAAGGCAAGAAAAATGGTGGAGATTCAGGGGGATCCCATATGAAAATCAGCTAGGGCATTTCCATCACATTGATTTTCACACCTACATATCTGGATGCAAACACATCTACAAAATGGTCATCACGTTTATAAGTGATGCAAGGCAAAGCATAGCAGACATTGTTTATCCCAATTACAATATCAAACAATCTGCATGATTATCATGAAGTGTTGAACAACAATCTTGGCTATAATGTATTCAACAACACCATAGTGAATGCAAATTGCCTTAATAATGCAATGAACCATTTGGGGATCCTCTGATGCTTTCATATCATTCATGCATTTTCTGCTGTATGTCAGTACCAAACATGACATGCCAATTTTCAGAAGTTTAAACTAATGTATTTCCACACACAAATTTTCCAAACATATCTATCAAGTTAATGTCTGTGATGAAAGAAGATAAAATCAACTGATTATCTTAAGTGTACTTTTAAGAATGCAATTTGAAGTTTCCAGGAACTATCTCCACCAGGTAAAGGTTATTAGACTCCTTGGTGGCACAGTCTGATTCAGATATCCCACCACTGGGTCATGTATTGCTGTCAGCACTGGACTGGTTCCTCTGAAAGGGAGACCACTTTATATGATTTTATAAAAGAAATGTGAAAATTGCAATAAAATACAAACATCAGGATGAAAAATTATATGCAACAATATGTCTGACTTCCTGTTTACATACCATATAAACTAAAGTTAATAGCTTCCAAATTACCTCCCCTTGACCACAGTTGGCTCCTTGAATACTGGATGTTTACTAGTTAAAGCTTGTGCAAAACAAAACATTACGATATGGGTATGGGTGGAAGAACCTAATATGTAATGTAATCTGATAAGTATTTTCAGACAAAAAATTACTAATGATTAAAAAATATACCTTGCAAGACTGAATATGCTTACCAGATTGAATTTTGACAATAGGTACGAGAACAAGGAAAGAGCATTCAACCTCTACCATTGTCATCCTTCAGTGAGCAGTATGACTGCACCCTCAAAGAATAATGAACTGTTCTCCTAACATGAAGGACATACAGCCAGAACACTATCAGCATGAATATCATGACAGCTAACCCTGTATAGTTTTGCCCAGGTTGATGTTTGTGCCATCAAGAAGGGAGCCTGATGACTGGACAGTCATCAAATTATCATCCTTATGACACCATATCAAACTGATTAAAACGTGAAAGTCAACTGTATATATCAATCAAAAGACTCAATAATGACCTGAATGGAAATATTAAGTCTGAATAGAAGACTTGTCAGAATTGCTTTAATTTTTTGAGTTAACATCTTCATGTGGTATATCTGATCCTGAGAAAGCTCGGAATATGCCAATAACATAACCCACCTGTGCTATGATACTACTGTTTGTGAGGTTATGACTTGTTTTCCCACCTTAACAGACAAGACGAACCATTGTCAGACACCAAAGATACTTTTCAAGTGCCTCTGATAGCATCTACAAGTGTGACCCTGAACCTTCCACTTTGGCTCTCTGGATGGATCAATCAAAGGAAAAGGGTGAATAATAATTTTCTTGGAGACAAAACCAGAGTCAATCAGGATGACTGAACCATTGGATCAGAACTGTAGGCCATTCAGATCCATGGACAAGATACACAGTTTGCTCAAGATTAAAGCTAGTACTACAGGAAGCATATCTTATAAGAGTGAAGTTAAAGACAGGGACCCAAACTAGATTGGATGCCAAGATCTAGGTTCGTATTTGAAAACAGGGTGAGTGAGCAGGGCCTGGATAGGTCAAAGCTGAACAGGGTTAGATGAATCCTTAATTTGTTCAATATCCTCTCTTCCATGGCATCGGAATGTGTCACAAATCACAGAATAACATCATCTGATAGTTATTGGGGTTAACCTTGTCTCCTGAAAAAGGATAAAGAAAGAAGTCAGTCTACTGAGTCCAGAGAGAAATGACATCACTGCGCTGACACTCCTCAATGAAATTGTGATACTTTCCCTCATCTGTGCAGCCAGTTAGGTGTTGAAGGTCTGCAAGTTGCATTGTGCCAGGATGGCCATCTGGAAGGACTAGGCAGTAAGAAAACTGTAACTGTTTCTTGCAGATGGAGCTATTCACCAGACAGCAGTCTGACAGCCCCATATCACTGATCTCTGCTCAACATACCAACAGATGAGCCAGTTGGTTGGTGAGACAGGCTGGTCTGCAGACGGGACAGCAAAGAATGGCTGGTAATGTTTTTGCATATGATAAAGGATGTGAAAGTCACACTATAAACCCAAATGCCTGGGTCTTAAAGGTACTAGGCCATTCACATAAATATATTGGGACTCACGCCCACTGTGCTATGAAAAGGGGAGAGTATTTTCCATGGTATTCTCCAGCTTCAATGTAGATAGTCATGGCTATGGCCTCAAACCAAATTCTTCTAAAACTGGCATCTCAACAGGCCACCATCACTGCAACTACTGTCACCAATAACAACAATAACAACAACAATAGCACAGTCTAGCATACTCACTTAACAAAGACCTTCGGGACTAGCACAAGGCTGATGTGGATTTAGTACATGACCTAAATGTCTTCCAATGGACCGCCATTAGGAATGACGACATGCTGACACGAATCCACAAGCAATTGCCACTTAGGTGGCCCAGTGAGCTCTAGGTTGACTATGGGTGGAAGTTTATCGATGCTCAAAGCTAAGCAGCATTCACATACATTGCTGCGAGGTTGGCGTACACTCGGTACAAGACATTGTGGAGCGGTTTCATCGCTTTCTGGCTGAGCTGATCATTAGACACCAGTACACACAGGAGCGTTTGCTTTCTGAGAGTGGGTTTTGATGAGGTGACACATCTGTCATACCAAAAGCAAGTGGGTGGGGTCCACTTTAACAACATCTGTAGTATTAACAGCATCTTCAGTATCTGAGGTTGTAGTAAATGTTCACACTGCATCTTGGGTAGGGTGGCCATCATGAGGCCTCCTACAACTCTCACCACAGATTCTGAATGAGGATGAAAGCTAGAGTTGCAAATTATTGGACCAAACTCCCTGAGACTTTGTGTTAGAACCATTGGATGGATTCATGGATAAACATTTTGTGCAAGCCACACAAGGCTTATGGGTGTCTTAAAAAGTTCTTTTTGCATTCTAACATCATTTTCCATCTGAAAATGATAAATAGGACCAAAATGCAATAAATATACACAAACTGGGCAAAATGCTCACTGGTTACATATTGACAATGATCCTGCAACAATTGCTAAACCAAACACAGGAATTATGAAATGACCAAACATATTACTAACACTAAGACAGCTACCAGAAAGATGACACCAACATAATCAACTACAAAGACATGAAACATACAGAAAGAAAAAAAAAAGAGTCCTAGAAAGAAGCACAGAAAAGAACAATTTTGTATTTGGATACTATGTACTACTGAAGAAAGTAAAAATGAATGAACAATATTCTACTTTGTAAGCAAAATTAATGGATCAAAAATTCCAGGAAAAAAATACAAATGGAAATTAGGTGTGCCATAATGCAAATCATTTCAACCTTGAAAATACACTTGTATAAAGAAAAGAGGAAGAACAATACTATATCAAATATCAAAAATGTTAAGGAAGACCATAATGATTGGATGAAAAAAAATATAAGTAAAATATGTTTCTTCAAAGATATCTACCCAATTATAATCCAATAAGCACACAACCACTACAACACAAATTCAGCCTTTCAAAAAAAAAGGCATTCACCACATCTTCTGGCTTGTTTTACCCAAAGAAGTCATAAAAACTCTTAGCTAAGGTAGAATTCAGATGAGAGTCATCTCCCTTTGCATAGAGTAAATAGCACAGAATGTCATCAATTCATCTGTTACTACTAGAACAAATATGCATATTCTTCTGAGGATGTAACTGTGTGGAGGCTTGCGAGGGTGTGCAGACATTACACTTGTATTAGTATTTTCAAAAAGCATATTTTATTTTCATATTTGTTCCTCAAAAAACATGTACATTACCTGATCATAATACATTAGAATAAGTTAAATAGAGGAGAGAACTGTAACTCCTTAAACCAGAATTGGCTATGGCTCTGATATACTGTGTGTGAAGCAGCTTAAAGTTTTATGGCTAGGATCATCTCATAGTTTATGTGTAGATGTTCTGTGAAGAAATATGTTCACCCTTTTAAATCAAGATGAAGTAGAATAACCTGTTTCATGACAAAGCGTCTGAATCATCTGGGACATTGTCCTACTGCACTGTTGATATAAGTCCCAAGCAGTCCAATTTAGCCCTTTATGATGAAACGTCTGTGATGTAAAAGCAATAGAATGTAATCTCTGATGTTCATCTCTTGGCTTGGATGCAGAAAGCAGCTGCATTAGCCAATCATCTTCGCTAGCCAAGTTTCCGATAACCCTATCTACACCTTGGCATATCTAGCAAATATTTCTGTGTTTTGGGTCCGTAAATTTCACTGCAAGCCACTGCATCCAATCAAAATTAAGCTGTTCATATCTGAACACTGTTCCTATGTATTTGAGACAAAGGGAGAACATAACTTGAATGGACTGATAAATAAGCACTTTTGCAATGCCGGTACAATGTCTGCACTATTACCTTTCACTGATACAGATCTGTAATGGCTTACCTCTGGTACTCAGTAATACAATTGATAGTAGACTTACAAAGTATCCTCTGTAATTCAATACCGATGTACAATGGTTAGTAGGCATTATATACTAAGGAAAGCAACACATGAAATCCGATAGATGTCACTAGTACAAAGTACCAATATAGCTCTTTCATCTGCCAAGGTGTAGACAGGGTTATCAGAACCTTGACTAGTGAAGATATTAGCCAATATGCATAAGAACTTCATCTGGTCTATTGTCGTGGCTGTACTTTTACAGTCAGTACTATCTTGGTACAGTGACCAATCTGGATCAGTGGTGAATATATACCAGCATCACAGGCACATCCAGGTACTGGCTATGGCAATCTTTCCCTAAATATCTAATGCTAGAATTTTGCACCAGACACCAACAGGTTACAAGCTCTAAAAAATCATGATTTATACAGTCAATTTCCAGATACAGGTTACAGTGATTTATTTTCCATGTATATCTGGCCCTAGCTTCAAGACATTGACAGTGGCAATATCAAGACATGCCCACCCCATCCCTGACTCAGACCTGATTGCTTAATATAACTGGTATTAGAATCAGTGAACCATAACACAACACCCAGTAAGAGACTTCTGGAAGTATCATACACCAGCACAAGACACTAGTCCTGTCTGATTATTTCCCCATTCCTGGAAACTTGGTGCCAGTCCCAAACCATGTTGGAAGTTCATGTTCACAAGTTTCATTTTTCATCCAGCAATCATGGGATTCTTGGGATTCCTTCCCTTCTCTGAACCATTCCCACAAGAATACAAGTATTAAAGGTGAAAAGTCACACAATAGAAATTTTTTTTCTTGATGTTCTATATAAAAGCACATGATAATTCTAATACAAATTTAAAAAGTTTTATCATTTGCATCAAAGTGTACTATAGTCTCCATTGTAAAAGCCAATATAATCAGCACAGTTTATATCCAAGACTGGTATGTAGTTGAGCGTGATTAAAATTACTACCATCTGGCCTGGACATACCAGTAGTTGCTGTACTTAACATTTTAAAGTGTTATTACTCATTAAATGATGAAGAAGACTGAGAGCTGGAGTGATATAAATGTCCTCCCGAAAATCTTATTATCTAGTGCAAATGCATCATCTGGAATAACTCCCTTTGAGCTTGAAATGAATAAAGATTGCTGCTGAAGCAGATAAACATGGCAGAAGATGAAGAGACAATATTCACATCACAAAAGGAAACCCAGGATGAATGCCCAAAGTTTGAAAAATAGTTAAAATTTAGCAATTTGATGATTAAACTCCCCTGTAAGCTCTGGTATTCTTCCTCACCCCCTTCCATTTTCTTGTAAATTACTACATGCAAGATTACAAATGCCAAAGTCTAGATATGAAAGATACATACATGTGCCTTCATTTCCCATTCACAAATTTTTTTAGAAAATCCTGATGTACATGTTCAGGGACATAGTATGCCAGTTCAAGTATTCCTTTTGATCCTAATATCAGACCAAGGGTCTTCTTGAGAAGTATAGACAGAACTGTGTTGCACTTCCAATCCACCTCAACATCTATGACTTCCAGCTACTTGCAATGGGTAACATTCTGCAAAGTACCAGGTGAGTTATCAACACATCAGATTGATTGTTTTGCTTTTGTTTGTCTTTGAAGTACTTTTCAGCAAAGATAAATCCAGTCTCATCCTATTTCAACATTTTACGTACTTAGATATGGAGTTCCAAACTGAATTGACCAAATATATCTCCTTTAGTAGTGTCTTCCATTTGCTCAAAGGATAATTTCACCCACAGAATTTTTCATTGCTTCTTGGACTCCCATCAATACAGCAGCAAGTCTGTTTGGGATGCCATTTTATGGGACCACTGCAGATGATCAGGGATCACACTGGGTTTACCAACATTGCAAATTGCAATTTTGTTTCCCTTTTTGGCAACAAAATATACCATCTCACAATATTTATGGCTGTTAAAACTTGTATATACAATCTTGGGTTTGGAGTGGAAAGATTCAAAGACACCATGATGGGTAGCCACAAACTTGGATATAAAATGCACTGGAATCAATATATATTGTTACATAAACAAATCTGTGTTCGTATTGACAAACCATCTTATCTTTGGTCCTCCAAAGTTTGTCTTTCATGGCAACTTCAATAACACATGCACTTTTCATCAAAGCAAGCCAGCTTTAATCTTCAATAAAAACAAAGCACCTTTCATCAAAGGAAGTCAGCACCAAAATTAAATAAAAGCAATGGAATCTGATCAATTGTTGCATTTTCCAAAGTGATTGGAAAAAGATTTATTGTGCAGTGAAAGTTTCCCTTTTGCATGAAAAAAGTTTATGCTTATGAATGCTACCAATTGCAGCCTAAATGCAAAATCTAAAATTATTGGCTTCTGTCTGTCAAGTTAATTGAAAGTGGGACATATCGCAAAGATGTTTGCTAAACTTTTATATTTGATCACATTTTTATTTCTTTTTAAACAACCTCATTCCTATGATAGCCTTGGCAAGGTGAAAGTTGTCTCAGGTTGACCAAAATCTAGGCCAATTTAAGTGCATGTACATGAAGCATGTCAACAACAACTATACAGCCATGTGTCACTGGCAACAGCAAATGTCACACTTGTTGACTATGGCATATAGATTAAATGAGGACCACTGTTTTTTTTAATGTTATTTGTATTTCTAATGGGATGTGACTGATACATACATTTTCTAACATATGACCTATACTCCAATTCATGAATTTTTCATATACATGTACAGTACTAACACATTATGGCCTGTACTACACAGATGAAAACTGACAATATACAGGTGTATTTCAGACTAGTTTTATCTTCATTTTCATCAAAATGTCCATTGTTTTTTTTTCTCTCACTATGAATCCTACTAACTGATGACACGTCATCTCTTACAAATTTCACTTAAATGTAAAAAAAATTTCCAGCCCCTTCTCCCCATATCCCAAACACCTATTGCAACATCTCCTTATGTTGACAATATTACTTTAGTGAAAGGATCTAAAAATAAACAGGTAGTACTGTATTATGAAAATGGCAACATTATTTGAAAACTGGCAACAAAACCTTGAGGTTGGCAAGTTTTTTGTGATAAACAATATTTTTAAAGCCAGCGCCATCCTTGGATGGTTCTTCTATTACAGGGGCAGCCACAGTTTCAGGATACAATAGATCCCATCTCAGCCAATGGGAGAACCTCAGCTAACATACAGCAATGATCACATTGCAAGATCAACCACTTGAAATTTGACCTTCACTAATGTCAGCATGGCAGCCTTGGGTATCCATCTCCTGCTCTCATTTCAAGAAGTCAGCAGGGTTGGACCCCTATGGGTCACATTAGTCTCCAGGAAATAAAGGCCATAGTGAATGCCTTTCACTCATAGCTGGAGACTGCTGGAAAAGGCATTCTTATTCATTCAATCTGACAACTTGACTGTCATAAATTAAGAAATATTGTCTCCTAACCTACTTTCTGGTTTGGGATTGTCTAAGATGGTGTTATCATTAACAAATCTGCATCAAAGTCAGCCACATTCCATATTAGCTCCTTGTTTTAGAAGACTCATTATCCCAATGAAGTGAGCTATTCATATCAACTTGTCCATTCACCCCTTAGCCCTCAGTTCAATCTGTGCCCTTCTGGGGTTGACCCTTCATGGAATTATATATAATGAAGTAGAATGCAAGGCATCTATCCTCTCCAAGGATCCAAAAGCCAGGACAGTCAACACAATGTTTTTTTTTTTTATTTAGAATCACATCATTACATACACTCTTCTCCATACCCCTCAGATTCCCAGTCTTGCAAAAGTGGAAGAATTAGAGTGCATCTAAACCTGATTGCTCCCCTGAAGTGGGAAAATTCACTAATTAGTGATCTATTTAACTTTGCAGTGGATATTGACAGGAAAATTCTGCTTTTACCCAAACCGATAAAAAATGCAGAGCTTCCAAATGAACCCAAAGATGCTGAACTTATACACATGGCTCATAGCAAGCACAACCTTTAGAAGAAAGAGGTTCTAAAACCAAATGGTAGATATAATTGCTCAGGAAAGAAAGCCCACCACTCTGAAAGCCTGCTGTTATGCACAATTTATCAATGCATGACCTTGTTATGAAAAGAAAAATCACATTTGAAATTCCAGCAATAATTTTCGGCCAATCTGTGACAAGCATTTTTTTCAAAGTATGGAACTAAATATTCCACATCAAATACCATAGACTGCTTCTGAAGTTCATAAAATAATTAGTTGTAAATAATTGCCATAAGGACCATGAAAAACCCCTGAAAATACAAGAAAACTTGGTAAAGATATAAAGGTATTTCAAAATTACCTATTGAGAATAACCACAGCAAGTGACCCATCTGGTCTTTGAAATGCGATACTTTCAAAGCTCTTTAATGAAGTAACTTGTGGCATTTCTATCCTCTGTGATCCTGGGGTGATAAATTTGCTGAAATATGAAAGAGTGTGGTTAAGAAAGCAAATTTTCTACAAGACTATTTACCTAATCACATTAACATTAGGATATAAACCTGCTATGCTACCTCCCAAATCCAGCCTTACTAAAGAATAAATTCATCTTTTCTGTTTATATCATACAAAGAGCAATAACTTCTGCCAATTACCTCTCCTTGCCACCACTAGGTGTCACCAGTTTTTGAGCTGAGGTGGCACGGTACAATTTCTCAAATTGGCCCTTGGAAAATTTCTTAACTTAAAACTATGGTGTCACTTTTTTTTTAGCAATTATTGTTTACTACTTAAAGATATGGATATATTTGTAAACTAGGTGTTTCAGGCTTGTGTTTTTCTTAAAATTGATGTAAGGCATGTACACCTTCTATAATAACTGCAGTATGTTGATAGCGAAATACCGATAGTTGGCTAAGAAGAAGACTAAGCCTCCCATAGCAGTAA
>QKMX01352756.1:0-10975 GCA_003401595.1 Venustaconcha ellipsiformis
TCTCTCTCTCTCTCTCTCTCTCTCTCTCTCTCAAACTAAAAGATGTTTAAAATATAATAAATATTTAAAATGCTGCAAACTACTTGTAGAAAAGATGCAAAAATATTATAACATTTCATTGATCTTTTCAACGTAAGGAATGAAGAAGAAGCGATGAAGACAGGAGTTATTATATATTCAACAATGTATGTTTGCGAATAAAGCACATAATCAGGTGGTAGATAGAATGTCTACAGTCATGAGAACTTTGCGAATAATTATGCATGTTGTTTTATTTCTGTTTTTATTACAATTTGATTAATTTCTTTTCTAGACATTTTATTTAAACTGCCCATCTTCCTTAAGGTCTGCTCTTAGAGAGAGAAAGACATCGATGTATGTCTGGAGTTAGGGAAAGGGGAGCTCGGCCCATCCTTCTTGTTTACCATGAACAAATTTTCAAAATTCTTCGTCAATTTGTATATCTTTAAATGATAGAATAGAATAAAATGCGCAAAATTAGTATTACAGATTAAAAAAATTATAAATTGCATGCATCTATACTTACCCAAATTCAGTCTTGCGTATAAAGCTACCAGGAAAATCAGACTGCTACGTCGGGTTTTGGGCATGTTTGCTTTACCTAGAAAATTAATATATACGTACGAACCTATAGAGACGTTATATCTCATTGATTTGCACAAAGAATATAAGTAATACATAAAATGCATATTGTTAAATCATACTTACTCTTTGTCTATGTGACATTCATGATTGACGGATTTTATTATATGATATATGAAGTCCAGTTTTTATCTGGTGGCATAAAGAAAATGATTTGATTATTTAACTACAGAAACATTTTTAAAGAAAATACTGATATAGCAGTACGCATATGTCATTTATTTCCGAATTAAAAGACTTGTCTGTATTGAATTCCATTGCCTTTCAGCTTGTGTGCACGCCTGAACCTCATTGTTTACTGAGTATGATATAATAGTATATCAACAAAATAAACCAGGTTTTTTGATATATGCATAAAGTGAAAATAACCAGAACAAAAGTGTCAATTTATATCGGACGTCATTCTCTGTTTGTAATGATCCCCCGCCCGATTTTTGTCAAAAGGCTCGTTAGATCATAATCAGTTTCCAGCTCCTGGTAGGATATCTTTGTTTCATTGTTGTGTGTGTGTTTTCTTCTTTGGTTCTGTTTGTTTGATTGTTTCCTTATTTCGGAGCTATTTTTGTACTTTGCCCTGTACAATAAGGACTTTTATTCTTGCAGTTAGACTTAGATAGCCTCGAGAATATAATGATTTTCTTCGGCATAGCATGCGACATTCCAGTAAGCATTAGTCGCTGAGTCAAGCAGAGTTACTCGTATATAAATGCCGTTCAGAGTTCATAATGAAAGTGTAGATGCACTATCAGCCACCATGGTCTGAGGTCAACAAAAGTTTGATGGCGTCCTTTTATGGTTTTACACTCGCGCTACAATGCGACTGGTGGTACTTGTTTTATTCCATATCTTAATCCTGTCAGCAGAAAAAGGGTGGTATTTAATCTCTGGAAGATCTTGAATAGTCAATGTATACATCAGTTTTGTTATTCAATGGGGTCTTGACGTAGTTTCAAGCAGAAACTTTCTGTTTCTGACCAGTCTGGGTTATGTTCCCAAGATATATCATCCTGTCTGAAATGTTGAATCTGCTAATTTTATGACAAGTTGTTATTGATAATTCGATGGATTTGTCTTTTCTATGCACAATTCATTCGCAACCAATATGATGAGAGTTATTAATTATTATTTCTGAGAGACATCGCTCTTATCAATGCTCCTCTAATCAATATAATAATTGTTTACAGAACTTTCAAAAATTGTCATAGGCAAATTAGAATACTAAAACAGCATAACTAACACATTTAATCCATTGATTCTGCATAAGCCGAAGAAATCAAAAGAACTAGTGCCTCCATCCGGGCATCGCAAGCAGCGGACATCCTGGAAGTGAATCAAGCGGACGCCGGAATGGTAGCGATAGCAAGGGCTGCAATGCTTGTCCTTCACGAGCATATCATGTCTGGCGCAAGCATGCAAATAACGCTCGAATGACTTGCTGCTATTAGAGCTCAAATGATCTCCACCCCCACGCTCAATATGAATCAAACGTTGGCGCTCGAATGACGGATTCGCTTGGTGTATCGTTGATAAACCTTTCCACAGCCGCCGTTTTCGAAAATGGGTGATGCGGTTAAACATTATGTTGACCTAAATCTAAATTACCCTTTAGTGCTGTATTTCAACCGGCATATGAACCCGTTTGTATTTTAAGTACCGACAATTCTTGGCGCTTATAACCGTAGGTATGAAAGCTTACAAACATACACTACCAGCCATAGTTCCTTACCTGTAGCGCTTCTTCGTATTTCAATGATTTAATATCAGTGTTACAATGAGGAGCACGTTTGCTATTTAAACAATATTAGAGGAGCTACAAGCTGTGCCAGTCGAATATCAGGGCAAACTCAATGAGCCCTTGGATCACTTCAACGAGCGGCGATTGCCACATCGACAAAACATTATAACAAAAGCTTGATGACTTTTACACACACTACGTAAAGAAATGCAAAACTACGAACTGTTTCCCGCTGTCAGCGGGGCTTACCTCTTTGGGGTTCGTTGCGGACAAGTACCTGTAACCATCAAGCGTGACACCGAGGGATTCGCTATTTGTTGATATATGATTTTAGAAGGATAGCACAGCGTAAATGTGTCACTCAATATGAAATGTCGTGAAACATTGGTTGATGTCAAATAATAGAATATGGATGCTATATCATTCACAAGGCCAATGGACTTGGAACACCATTTCTTTGCTCTCTATTCTTAGCGGCAGAGGATATTATTGGATTGACAGTGCAGGTTGAGTTGGGGTATTATGCATTCGTCATTCAAACTTCGGATTTTTTTTAGATAAAGAAATAGGCGAGTAAAAGGGTTTAGCAAACAAATGACAGGTATTTTAAACACCTGTTCTATAATGCATGTACTGTGTACATTTAAAAATAAAATGTTTTCGCTTAAATGCTTATTTGATGAAAAGAGGAACAAACAAACCTTCATTTAATACTATCGTGCCTTTCGCTAGATGACTGGAAGAAGAACAAAAATTGTTAATAATCATAGTTTTGTCTTCATTATGACTAAGTAGTAGTATTTGTTGTTGTTGTTGTTGTTGTTTTTGTTGAACAGTAGCAATAGTTTGATTAACAATGGCAGAGATATAACCTTTTTATATATTTTACTAAAATAAGTTTAATAATTGCGGATATTTTAAACTTATTACTCAAGTACACTATTGCACAATTGTTTGTGTTGTGGTCGGAAAACACAATCAAATTTCATATGTATAAACACAGGTGAAAACTGTTGATGAGTTTTATCCGCGTCAATAAAATACTGAGGAAAACATGAGAGTACCAAACCCATCATTCATAATCTGTGAATCTTTTTGACATAGAACTGGTAAATGCTTTACTAACATGTTGACTGCTGAGAAGAAAAACATTATTCAGAAAAGTGGCATAGTGTACATTATCATTTGCAACAACAACCAAGTGCATGTGTTTGGTTATCAATGGTAATTTAAATGTTCTCACTCAAAGGTTATAATCTTGTCTGGCACTGTTTCTGTTGTTTTAGTGAATAGTTATTTTGAAATGTTTTGTCATAAATATGAAGATAATGATTCCTAGATATTTTGAACTTGATCTATACCACGTAGAGGGAAATGTCGCTTCATGGACGTATCTAAACCTTTTAATATAATATGAAAATGAAATAATGATAATTCAAAGTATAAAGGAAATCCATGACATTTCTGAACACATGGATGAATATAATGTATAGACTTTAACTGAGTATATACAAGGTTTTGCGGGCTATGATTTGATAGAAAACTCAAAATTTACTATATTGCATCTGACCATTCCAACCATGTCAAGGTCTGTACTGCAGATTAAATATTCTCGCAAGATGTTCTGCCTGGGATTCAAATTTAATCAAAGAGATGTAAGATCTTTGCATATCTGCCAAACGCCATGATTAAAATCTGATAATAAATATTGTCTATAGAGTAAAATGAACTAATAATACAACAATGAATATGAGAAAAACATATTTCAATAAAGAAACAATGCAAAATTTAATTTATAAGACTTAACTGATCTGCTTTCCAAACATATTCATCAAAGAAGTATATTTTCAGCATAATTTAAAATTAAAGAAGAAAATATAATGGAACAAAATAAAACTTGTCACACGTGATTCATGTGATGTTGAAATTAATTCGTGCAAGACATAATTTCAGGCATTTTACGTGAGAGATGAATTAAGTTTTCTCATATTCAGAGTATGGTATATATGATTGAAGATTTATTTAGTGGAGGCAGGTAAACTTAATTGAGGTTCATACATTTACAAGCACAGAGAGAGGAAATATATTTGGCTCATTCACACCATTATGTAAGACAAACATTATTATTATATCTGTCTACATAATTTAAAACATACTGAGATCAAGCTACTACAACAAGGTAATTCATTTTGAACTTTAATTGCACTATACACGGCATCCCTTCTTGCCCTATCTATGAATATCTAGATAACGACTAAAATACAAGTCAATTTTGGACAAAACTATGAAAAATATTCGAAACAGGTCTCTGTTTATAAAAAGGAGTAGGAAGGTGCATTGTTCAGAGTTTTGTTAAATGCTACGGATGTCACTAATCGTGATTGCTAAACTACGTATAGCGCTGACGCTGAATATGACATCATATCCATTGGCCATTTCTACAGTGGCTCATTAGTGTGTTGAATAAGCCACGTATAGGGATTGAGTTGATACTTATTTGTACAGTTAGTTATATACCAATTAGAGGTGATTTCGTGTCATTTTGCTTGTAATAACGATTGTTAATGTTGTTTTGTGTATGACGTTTAAACATGGGGTAAATTAGCTTGCATCGTTGTAGTCATTTGGAAAGACGTGGCTGCTTTAGAAAGCAGAATACAAGGATGCAACTTAATATGGCTGGTGGTCTATGTAAAAGGAAAACATTAGACCAAAATCTTATATATTGATAACTTTGCCCTTCAAACCATTATTAGGATACCAGGATAGTGGTTAGAGATTACGTTTAGATTTAATAATAGGTAGGCCTAATAGGCATTAGCGGGTGTATTTATGTTGGTAGATAGTAGCGACCTTAAGCAAACTCTTTGTGGGAGGGGTTTCTGTTGTGCAATCCACAAAGACTTTAGAAGCCACAAGCTTAGACGAGGTTGATGATGGGACACACAATCTAATACAACTCAGGAAATTGGTAGATGGAACGAGACCTACACTTGAATATAAGTTCGGATAATATATATGGACAATATCATGAACTGCACAAAGCTAAATACATTTCCCAAACAGCACCACACCCACCACTTCTTGCACAACTATAAATATTTATTTAAAGAAAAGCTTTCTTTTCTAACCTATCCAATTATAAACAATGTTGACTAATTTTTTCTCGTTAGTTAAGTGTTCTTTCTTCAGTTCTTGCGATTCAAACTGCGATAGCAATGATACAGATTTTCTTTAAATCTAACCATAAAACAGTTCTGCATTTGTTAGTTACAAGAATATCTTTATTATTTACATATTTTTATTTCATTTATGTGTCCACTCTTCCCAGACCTAAATCTATAGTCCAATGACTCATGTTGTATACATCGTATTCTTAAATAGGGTCAACCTTAAGTGCATGACATTCACAAATAATTCACTTCACTTGTATAGTAATATTTTCACTTTTATGAGTTAAGTGGTTGTTTACATTATAAAGATCTATGCAATGCCAAATGTTGAGATATTCCAAACAAAAAGTTTAATTTTTGTACTTCATGCGTAGTGTGGGATTTTGTTTTCTAATATTTCATAACAAATGAAAAAGTGCATTGACATATAACATTAATATTAACAGCCATTGTTTTATTATTCAGATAATTCAGTCGATGACATTTCAAGCCTCTGAGATCTCAATATTGTTGAAAAGTTTTTCATTCTAAGCCGAGACCACCCCGGTATCCTAAGTGATTAGAGCGTCCGCCTCGGATGCGGAAGGTTGTGGGATAGAACCCCAACAGAGTCATAGACTTCAATAAATGGTACTAGCAGCTGCTTCGTTTGACCCTCAGCATAAAGGGGTCACTGTTAGTGGTAGACCTGATGTCAGGATGTTATGACTGGCAAGTTGGCAACAATTATTGTCTCATCGGCTTATGTATTTTCTAGAACAAATTTCACAGGTTCAATCGTATATTACCACATTCACCATAAGTAATAACGTTTATGTCAATATAGGGCTGTTTTACCTTTGTAAACGGATTATTGTCATTTGTAAAACACGCCATTAATGGGCTCTTTATATTTACCTAATCACAAGTGCCTCGTAAACTTTGGTTACCAATGTCAACAACCATTTTGCACCAAGATTCCTGGGGTTTAGCTAAAACTACCAGTAGCAATCCATATGTTGTCATCTTTCCCATCTGTCAGCACATACTTTGCTTAGTGATTTGTCATTAAAGGAAATGCATGATTAAACCAGATAGGTTTGTATTGTATGGTGTTTGACGCGTCAAATGATGAATGAATTCATGAAGTACACCTAAAAGATTCTAGACTCATCTACGCTGACCCATGACCATGCTATTGCTTTTGAGGTCTGTTAGGTATGGGTCAGAAGATCTTTAACACTCTATAGACAGTGACTGCGTTGCCATTTTAGAACATACCGATCTCAGAAAATAGATATGACTAGCACCGTGAAAACTAACGAAAGTTGAACCTTGACTAACTTGTTGAAGGTTCATTTCTTAATTTCAGCCAAAACTATCCCTTATCAGGCGCATAACTAGACTATTTTTCGTCAAACGCAGTATTGAAGGACGAAGGCATTCCCCACGTTGCGTAGTCAACAACATAAAAGTGGTTGCGTATATTCAGTCTACACACTGATCATGAAATCATGGAGATTTTTTTTTTTATCTCATATCAAGCGTGATTGCAATACTAACAAATCATTACAATGGATGGTTTCAAATACATTATCCTTTCTTGTCAAAATTTTCATACAAAGCTGCGTATAGGCAGCTACGATCCTGTTTATCCTTGTTAACATTTTCTGCACACGTGTTTGTAAACATGAACCATAATATATCGGTCGAGCGATTAGAAGTACTGTTTATGGTCATACCACTCTTGGTTACAGGATTACATAAGACTAAATGAGGACACAAGTTGTTTTTGCTTAAGTTAATGAATCAAATGAAAAAACATTATTATTTGACAGCTATAATGCAAAATGTGTGAACGTTGTCTCATTTATATTATCACTGGGCTTGTTTTCAAAGCTCCGTTCACAGTGCCATTTAGTTTGCCGTCAAATCATGTAGCTTTGTAGCTTCATGTAAGTAAATAATTATATTTCTAATAGATCTTTACAGATTAAAAACTATACAAGGTTCAAGAATATGAACATAAGTAGGTCTCTTTTGGCTTACACGGTGTCTTTGACTTGCTTGAATAATCTTAATTAACCATGTTACAATCGCCTTGTTGAAAGTCTAATTTTCTGAACGTTATGGCTTTTCACCTTATACTTCGCAGATTTATCAAATAATTGTTGTGTACAAATTTTAAGCATCAATTATCAAACAAATGTTTTTGAATGTTGGTCCACGGATGGTTCAATATATCTATTCACATATATAGTGTAGTGAACTGGAACTGGGCTTCGATAACTGATAGACTTTTGAAACTTACAATATCCAAAGTATAACAAAACGTACTTACAGTATGGCAGATGACACCATTAGAATATGTTATATATAATTATTTTCCATCGTTGTAAATGTAAGCAATTATTCAATCACGGTATTATAATACATAATTATATGAAAAAAATGTGTGTATATAATAACACCGATGGAATCTTTCCTTCCACCTTCTTCTATACTTTTCTTTTTTGTGGGGGATCAGCACAGTATGAAAACAAAATTACATAAGTGTTATTATAATCGACAAGCAGTCTTATCTGCAATTTTTAAATCAAATTTGCTCATATAGCCGATTGTGCAAGACGATACGTGTTCTATTATCAAATGTACTTCTCAGTTAAATATCCAAACAGGTTTACTACTATAGGAGTTACTTACGTAATATTTTATTATTAAATTCAGCCAGCCAGGCATAATACAACTGCTTGAATATTTACTTAAATATATTGTAGTCAACGTAAACTATACATTTATAAAATGTAGGTCTCTGAGGCAAATGGAAGAAAATCCATATACGTCTGTCACAAGGTAAGACTTGGCAACTATTCAAAAATGAAGTAAGTAACATCGGTATTCCTCCGTTGTGGTAGGTAAGATATTATCGGGTGTACATATGTATATATGTAGGTATATAGTAGCGACAGTTAAGCATACTTGTAGAGTTTCTTTATATTGCGCAGTCGATAAAGAGGTCTGAATTAACCTCGAGAAACCCAGGTAATGAGATCGGTAGCGTTATAAACAGAAATATATCTATACTGAAATTTAATATCAACTCACATGTAATGCTTGAACAATAAGCTGATTTGCTCAAAACAGATCCTATCGCCAAACGGATTTGAACGGTCATAACTTCGTGTGCAGCTATGAATATTTCTGATAAACAATTCATTTATGAACTAGCCAATTATAAATAATGTACACGTAACCTGTGTTCGTTAATCAATTTTTCTAACTTTTAGGAAAATTATAGAAAGAAACTGAAAATGAGATCATTTATATTTGTAGAATGGAAAAGATTGAAAGAAAGATTAGTTATAAGCATGTACCATTGATTACCTATTCCAGCTACTGTGTTTCTAAATATGAAAACAATAATACAGATTTTGGTTCAGTGGTCTGCATAGAAAGGTAAATATAAGACTAAAGTCTTACGTTTGGCACATTTTGCCTTGAACCCATTGCTAGGAAACCAACAAAGTGGTTAGATATTTAAACTCAAGATTCATTAATTAAGAAAGTAAAGAAAACTGAAAAAAAATTGTGGTATAAATAAATAGATGTACAGCATGGACGGTAAGGACACGTGAGCAGAGAATATAAAAATATTCCAGTCTGTTCATTTTGAGGTATTACCATAAAGATTGGGAGTAAAACTTGTGGCATTATGATTATTATTATGACCAAACTTCATGGAGAAATCTGGTATTGTGTTCGTCATATAATGATGCATATGGCCAACACTAGTCTCCATAACGACTGTCAAATTTATTCACATTTGACTAGAATCCATTTGCTTTGCAGACAGTATGTGCATAGAAACATCTCGTGTTCATTTTCTCCAAGATTTATATAAAATCCACTTCTCCTTGCTATTTAATAGATTACTCATACTATTCATAAGTGTCAGTGGCATTTCATTGTCACTATATATAGACTCCATATTTTGTACACTGTATCAAAGTCTGTGGACAAAAATATAAGGAATCTTTATTACAAATTATTCAAACATACACTCACTGCTAAATATTGCAGGATATTTAACTGAAAGTAATGGGACATCCATTTTAGCACAATTAATAGCCATTTCTTCGTAATCAGAGTACCATTACCCACCAACCTGTAATAAATTCAGCATTACTAATACCTCTTTTATAATACAATTGCTTTATTTGCATTAAAATCGATTGCAGGTACATGTAAGATACACTTCTATAATGTATGCCCAGTACTTCACTGGAAACACTATACCTCTGCCCCGTCAACAATTAAATATTTGGCAAGTGTTCAAACACATAATGAATAACATCGTAAGGACCAAGTCGTAATAGATAATAGAGGATGTAGTTATGTTAGTAGATAGTAGCGTCTTTTGAGGAAACTTTAATAATATCTTGTACTGCACAAATTTAAAAATATACCCAAACAGCAAAACGGTCAATGCTTTTAGTACAACTATAAATATTTATAATAAAGTATATTTTTAACTATCCAATTATAAACAATGTTGACTTACTTTTTCTCATTAGTCAAGTGTTCTTCTTTGGCTCTTGCATTTCAAAATGTGAAAGCAATAATACAGATTTTGTTTTAATTTAAACACAGACCAATTCTGCATTTGCTTGTCAAAAGAATATCTATATTATTTACATAATTTTGTTTAATGTGTCTGTTCACTCTTGCCAGCCTTAAAGTTATAGTCGAATGAATCATGTTGCATATATCGTATTTTAAATAAGGTCAGCCTAAACTACATGACATTAACAAAAAATTTACTTTATTTCCATGGCAATATTTTCAATTTTATGAGTTAAATGATTGTTTTTTGTATAAACTGATTAAAGCCCCATAAAATGCCAAAAGTTGAAATACTCCAAACAAAAATTGTAATCACTTATATTTGAAACTTAGTTGTTACTGTACTTTCGTAACCAATACAGAAGTGCATCGCAGCCATTATTGTATTATTCATATAATTCAGTCGACGAAATTCCAAGCCTTTGAGATTTCGACATTGTTATATATGTTTTTCATTCTAAGCTGATAACACAACCACAAGATAATCAGAATGTTAGACCCAAATGTAATTAATTTTATAGAAATAACAGTGACATATAATGGGATGGATATGTTTCTACTTCATTATCAAATCGGTAATAAAAAAGAATATTTTCATTAGCCGTTATATTCAGCTTAGACCTTCATAAAAGTTGGCAATAATTATTGTATAATTGATTTACATGTTTTCTAGAATAAGATTCACTGACTGAATACTAAATTGACATATTCGTCATAAGTAATGACTCTTAATCAACATAACGGCTGTTGTAGATATGTAAACGGATGTCGTCATTTTCAAAAGTAGCTATTAAAGGTATAT
>QKMX01352761.1:0-14792 GCA_003401595.1 Venustaconcha ellipsiformis
TATATATATATATGCACCATTCCAAGATAGTATGGTTCAATTGTGTGTAATGAGTGTATTAACTCAAGACGTACAAGTTAAGTGTGTGCAATTAGTATAATAATTTCCAACATGTACAAGCTAAATGGTGTGTAATTAGACCATTAACTCCAAGATGTACAAGTTAAATGTTTTGTAATTAGGCAAAACTCTCCAAAACATATAATTTAAATGGTGCACAATAAGACTATCATATGTAACTCCAAACTGTACAAGTTTAATGGTGTGTAGTGATTAACTCCAAACTGTACAAGTTAAATGGGACTTGTAGGTTACATGCCAATTTTTAGGTTCTGAGTGAGTTTATCATTTGGGTTTAAATGTCAAGGTGAAAATGATGGATTCACTTTGAAGATATCAACAAAGGGATAAACATAATGTTGGTACTTGATCATCTCATTAATGATATCAGTTTATGATGAGTAACGAACTTTCAAAATTGTATTGCTGGTATTCAAGACATCGATTACAGACATCATAGTGGTTGTGATTAAATTTGTAAATCTTTTAAATTACTATATTTAGTAACAAAGACAACAACAACAAAAATAAAAAGGAAACTTAAAATTAATGGCAACAATAAAAACACAGCTAATTATGTAATTACTACAAACTTCAGAGAGAAAAAGATGATATTTTAAAATAAAGGTTACCTTAAAGAAAATGAAAAAGTTAACAAAGATGCTTAAACAAAAAAAATTAAATTATTCGGCACAACTCGTGTGATTTCAAAATTATATACAAATATCTTAAAGAGGTACATGTGAAATTAAATTTTATATTCAGACATAAACTATTGTATTTTAAATTTTTATATCTTTATACCAGGGTTCAGATAGAAACCAAAGTTAGAAAATTTGGTTTAGGGCCCAAAATATAAACTTTTAATATATGTCTAGAAAGTGTTGTTTCGAATCACAATAACTGCCTTGGTCACTCGTCATGCATGTCTTATACTCTGAAAACCTCCGCAATTTGAAATGTTTATTTCATCAGTGTTTCTCAACAACGGGCATATTATAGATCTATGTGCCTGAGCTTTCATGCCAAACTCCACCACCTGGGCACCCCCATGTGGAACAGGGTGTGACAGATATTGTCTTGGCACAATTTTTGATCAATATGGCGCTGTTCATGGGAGCTCACTCCAACTCAACCTCTTCCCCAGCATCCTGTGAAATTGGATGAAGTGGAAAGCTCCTAATATTAATGTCTTTATGAAACTGCCCTGTATTGAATTTTTATATTCTTAGCAGAGGTATGTGTAACTTATCAGAGTGTATCATCAGAGTGCCACAGGCAAATAGTTGTGCTACCTTCATGGACTTCTAATTCTGCATTTTGTCCCTTTTAAATGAAAGTTTTCAATTCTACTCCTTTGTCTTTTTCAAAAAAGAAAATTATAATAGATGATCTACTTGGGAATGTGCTTTTCAAAATAAATTCAATTAACATTTCTTATATGCAAATTTAAGATATCTAATTCTATAGATAAAGTACTAGTCTATATCATGTTAAATTATACTAAATTAACCAGTCTATATCTTATGCTACATTAACCAGTCCATATCCTATTAAATTATGCTAAATTACTGTTCAATAGAAGTCTGAAGACAAGTCATGAGGATTTGGTAATTCTAAATGACAAAAAAATGGATATATTATAATTACCACTGACAAAACTAACAATTGACTGGCCATTAATCTTAACCTGGGGGTCACATGACAGATGACCATAATTTTGAGGATGAAGGTGCTGTGCAAACCATTAATTTATTTTGGTGACAATTAACAAGTAACAAATTATTTTTCATTTTAATCTATATGATCTATTTCTAACATAAACATGACCAAACAATTCAGGAAAAAAGTATTAACTGTGTAGACTACCTTAAGATACAGAGTTACCTGCCCATCCTTTATGGTGCATTCCTAAAGACCCTATATGATTTACATGCTTCCTGTCTTTGTCCCAAAGACAGATTAGACATTCAGAGTTGCTCTAATTTTCACATTAATTTTTTTTAGTGACATCTTTTTTTCTTCCATTGCATGCACTTTTCATTTAGAAATGTCCACCATACGTGTTTTTATTGATGTTTTTTTAAACACAGATACAACAGCTGATTTCCATCAAAAAACTGAATCTTAGAATTTCAAAAGAATGGTTTGTCCAGTATAGATTGCTCAGGGAAAAAAAAGAACAAGCAAGTAAGATGCTTGACATGCTTAATTTTCCATGTCAATCAAAACACTAACCTATACCAAACACTATGAAATATTAAAGGACTTCACAAAGATTTCATATGCTACAAAACCAGGCCCAAGAAAGCCAAGGACGATCTTTGCCAAAGAAAAGCTGTATTCACATATTCACAAACTCACGTAGAGATTTTTCTGCATTATATGGATTTTTTTTTTTTTAAATCACAGTTGTGAGAAGACAGAATATTGCCAAATGCATTTTTTATTACCTATCAAAATGACCTCATTTTGGGAATACCTTTAATTTCCTATTCAATATTCTTCTTAATGTTGCTCAATAATTATGTTAATTGTAGTCATAATATCTCAAAGACCAAATAAATAGCAGAATTAAAGACCAAATAAATGGCAGCCACAGCTGAAATGTACCTGTTACAGATGAAATTAACTAGAGTCAATCAGAACACATGAAAATAATAGGAAACTAGAATTTTGGTGCTACTTCTATTTTCTTAAGTCGTTCCTTTACGTTAAGTTTTATCCATTAAATATTTTCTTATGTCATTCCTTTGCATTCAGTTTTATCCATTAAATATTTTCTTATGTCATTCCTTTGCATTCAGTTTTATCCATTAAATGGGGAAAGAAAACTTGTACAAAGAAAATCTATTTGGTCACTTTGTATTCATGATTCTGGTATTGCAGCAAATTTCTTGTATAATTCCATGTTTTGGTTCATAAATTTGAATTATTAGACAATTATAAAAACAATTTCTGTATGTGAAAGATTTTTAGTGCCTGATGTGGCATCTTAAATTTTAACAATTTGAGCGATAATGTCAAAAATATTATATTATTGCAAACTGTGCTGTAAAATGAATGTAGTTTAAAATGAATTATACAAAGGTCTTTTGAAGATTGTGTTGTTATACTTATTTCGATAATGAAAGAAAATTAAAAAAAAGAGTTTTGAAAAATAATATTTAATTAAATATCACATTTGTTGAATATAACTGACTGGAGACTAAGTTTTTATTACAAATAAGTGTAGCAGCAATGCAATGTTATTTTATGTAAATTTGTTAAATATTTAAAAAGTATTAATACTGATGGCTTGGAGAGTTGAAGTGATAGAAATTTATACGAGATCCGACAGAAAACCATAGATATTTACTATTCCTGATCCTTTTTACTATTGTAAACATATGGTTCTAAATAATCTTGATAATATTTTCAACATTTTCTTTTCCTTGAATGTCACAAGAAAATCTGAAACATTATTCTTGGAATTATTGTGGTGATTAGCCATTCAAAGCCTTTTCTACAATTGTCTAAAGTACAGTGAAAATATCCAAGGGAGATAACTACCATCACGTCTAAGAATGTGCCTCCTTTGATACATAATTTTTTTTTTTACATGAATGGTCCATGAATCCGTATCATGTTACTAATTTTATTATATAGTTATTTTACTATTAATAGCATTATAAACCATATTTGGTAAAAAGAGAATGGATACATTGCCTTATACATGGAGTAACTGAAATCCCATGCCAGAAAGGGTGATTAGATACTGAGTGTATGTCAATCCCTCCAAGCCAAAAAGTTTGAATGGATACAGATGTATGAAAGAAGTGTGCGTCACAAATGCAAAATAAAAGCCCAAACAAAAGTTAAGCATTTGTGGCAATGATCGAATGGTTAAACAGATTAACAATACTGACATAATGGTCCAATACACAGACTACGTTTATATGCAAATATAACCTATTAACCCATTTAAAATAAGATTTAAGTATCATAATTATTTAAGTGAAGGCACTGAATAGATACCATAGTAATGCCCAGGTGGATTTTTTCATAGAAAGTAAAGATATATTTTTAAAAAAATATTTTCCAATGATAGTTAATTTTCAGAATAGTATCAGATAAATGCAGTTCATTTTTTTAAAATCTGGGAATAGTTTTGCCATTGTTGTACAGCACTTAACAAACAAAAAAACAGTTCAAGTGAAATTTACCTCAAATTCTTGAGGCTTGCCTTTTTATGCAGTAAATAAATTTCAGTACCAGATTTGAGAAAAAAAAATAATGTTATGCCCTTAAATTAGACATAGCTAAAAAAATTAATACCCTTAGAGATGTCTAAAAGTAATGTAATGCCTAAGTGGAGGTGATTAAAGATGTAAGCTTTAAATATTGTTTATACATCCTTAATAGTTTGATTTTCTTTTTTTCTAAATATTAAATTTAAATCTATTAAATCTATTTCTGATCCTAATATTCCACATTTTAAAATTGCATGGTAGTATCTTTCATGAAATTTATTGATTTTTTTTTATGCAGCTAAAATTTTAGTTTCCTTTTTAATTTAACAGCATTTATGGAAATATACTTTTTTATTTAACACAATTTTATTATCACATAAACTGGTAAATATTACCAAATGTATGTAATAATAATACCCTTATCTCAGTTTATTTACATACATTTTGCTTCTTACAAGTAAAAAATTAAGGTAATTCATTATTTCAGCAGGAAATGCCCAAAGAACAGCAATATCAGTGCCACTGACTACAACAAACTAACAATGTGTGCAATCAATAGAAGACATTTAATTAGTCAATAAACTGATGATTAAAAAAGAAAACAAAATTTGAGATACATTGCTATATTTTTTGCTTCTATTATAAAGAATAATTCAGATAAAAAACCAAAACAAACTCTTCCAATTAATTTTCAATATTATGCATGTCATCTGTTTACAGACAATATGACAAAAATTTATTTATAAATTCAAGATTTTTAAAAATATTTTAGTAAGAATTTTATATTTATTAGCACTAAATTCAATATCTGTGCAATTTCTATATTTCCCTGAAAGTAAATTAGCGAGTTCTGTGATCTTTTGGAATCATCATTCTTCAAACCAGTGGTACAAAAATTAACTTTTAAGTTAGACCAGATGGACTTAAGTACACTTGCAGAAAAAACACACATACACAATGTCATATCTCAAAAAGCCATGCCCTTAATACAAAAAGCCATGCTCTACAACTGGCAATGAATGTCTTCATATGAATGAAATTTAAACTTTAAATTTTCAAAATAATTCTAACTGAAATCATTCATGGTCTGCACAGCACCTAGAATTCTTAATTCATTGTTTGTGGGTTTATTTAAGTCCTTAGAGATAACAAGTTTATTTGATACATGCTTATGTTTTAGTTATTTTCTACATGTCTGATTTATCTATAAGTAAAATAATATACTTATAACAGAATGTACAAATGTTAAATCCAAATTTTTCGCTCTGAAGTCTGAATAAATAAAGAAATAGATATATAAATAAACAAACAAAAATATAAACAAAAGATTAAAAGGAGTTCAAATAAACAGAATCACTAAACTAAATGCATCCAAAGTGTTAAAGTATTAACAAAACCTGAAATCACATAGATAAATTATCTAATTATTTTAACTTCAGTAAATCAAGTCCATAAAAATTATTTTTTGACCTGAATACCAGCAATACCAATCATGACTTTATTTATTATATATCATTACTAATGTGGAACTTTTTGCACATTGGTAAATTTTGGGGAATAATTTAGGTTACTAATCCTGTTTCTAATGTACTTTCAGTCAAGCTCTATTTCAAATCCTTACATCCACCCCTAACCCCAATGTCAGATACAAATTTGCAACCCCAGATAAAATTATTTAATCTCAGTTATAACAGTATATGACAATTTGTAAGAAACTCTACTGTAACCAATTAATGCAGTTCTCCACACCGAGTTTGCAGAATCAATTAGCTGTTGTCATTCATATGATTTATATGTGGAAAGGAACAGTAAACCTAAACAAAAAAAATATTATTAGTAAATAAAAATCATTGTGACCCTCATCAACTCATGTGTTATGATTCTGTGTGGGCTAGATTATCTTTGCTAGCTAGTGGTCTTTGATCCCCTTAGTTCTCCAGTGACAACCTCTGACTAATGAAGATGGGACTAGTTATTCATGGTGCCATGTCAAGAGACTCAACAGAAAACTGTGTGCTACCATCTAATATCATATTTAAGTTGATGGAATCCACTGATTTTAGGACAGAAAGGATGAAAATTATATTGTATGAAATGATGATAGTCATGAATTTACTGAAGTGTAACTTTGGTCTAATCCCTCGTAAAGTTTACATAAAATTCTTCTGACTTTTTAAAAAAATTTGCAAGTGATTAAATTTTATGTTGATAAATACCCAACTGTGATTGTTTAATTCTATATAGCATGCAGGATTTGAATAATAAATCAATTGTTTAAAATTGGTTAAAAAATAAAATTTCTGAAATTGGTCACTCTTTGTGTCAGCATACACTTTGTACAATGGTATGTAAATCTAGCAAAAAATGTACAAACTACCCAATTTTATCATGGGATGTACTTTATAAAAAATGTACAAATCAAACAACTGTACAAGACAAATGGAAAATAAAATGTAACTATGTAAGGAAAGGTAGTAAAGATAAAAATTCCAACTATGGTATCTGTAAAAAATGTTTTAAAAATTCACTTCTGTTGAAAAAAAAAACTGACTGTGCCTATATCAATTAAACAGATATATTATGGGATATAAAATATTCTAAATTTGATGCTCCAGGTGAACAGACAGCAAAGCCTGTCTTGCTGATAGTCATTGAGATAACACAATGCCCTCCAAACATTACCTCACAATTTCATTTTCTGTTGTTTTTTAAAACAGATTCTTTGACACCAAGATAAAGTTGACAAAATAGAGTGAACACAATCATAAAGACTTATTCAAACAAAAATATGAGAAATAAACCTTTTTTAAATAACAGATTTAAATGGAAACCTTCAGCAAAATAATCAAAATATAAAACTAAAGTGTAATTACATAAAATATTTTAAAAGAAATTAAGCATGAAGACATTGCAAATAAGTAACTGAACTGTGAAATGTAGGTCAATTTAACCTACTCTGCTGATGGTTGCACTTCTTGTATAACAATATTCACATAGCAAATGCATAGCTGCAGATCTGTGAGATCTTGCAAGATGATAGTAACCTAACTTTTTGCACTATTTATGTTTCATATGTTGATCCCAGTATACAAATTAAACATTGCAGAAACAATTCTGACTATATTGATATGACATAAGCTTTCCTACACTGCATATAGTGATCAGCAATGGGTACAACTTTTTTCTATTAAAATGCTTCTCCCAATGGAACTGTTCTCTTGTAGTGCTGAGGCTTGTGTCCTGGCCCAATGTGAGGATATTACTCCACGCCAAGTAACACTGTTGGCAGATAATGCACAAAGCCAAGGCTAGGGCACTAACTCCCACCAAACAACACTGTAGGACAGTGCAAATGCTGAATGTGAGAGCACTATTTCCCACCAGACAACACCGCTGAAGGAAAGTTCTCAATGGGGAAGACAATAATAGATTAAGTACATTATGTAACATCATATGCATTATACAATATAGGTGTGTGACAATGGCAATAGTGCCTGCTATAAAAAGTGCAATCACTAATTAGAAGCATAGTATTCCCAGAGTCACGGAGAAATGTATAATATCTTATAGTAAATCCTTGTACTTGGCCAATTGGAAGTTGAGAATTTATCATGTGACATACTAAATAGTTACATGTATTAAATACTAAACAGTATTTTGTTATCCAGATGACCTTTTGTTGTGAACTTAACACCCATGTTTGGATTAAATTTAGTGAAATGGGAAAAAAAAGATTCTACAAGTATTTTGATACCAGATAAATAAAGGAATAAATTTTCAAAAAATGCCAGGTAAATTTGTTTAAATACAAATATTTTAAGTCCTAATAAAGTTGATGATATTTCAATGCAATTAATGTATGAAAACTATTATTCCAGTGTTCTTCTCCAAAGGAGATAATTCTAGTATATCTATTGAAAACGTATATAATATTGAATGACATGGCCAGATTTTTGTACAGAGCAGTGCATTTTTTTTCTTTACATATTATGCATCGGAGTTTCTTTTTACAGGATATAATTACTGTACATTATAAAGAGACATACATAAAGATCTCTTTCAGTGCATTTTACAAATTTTTTAAAAGTGAGTAGGTTGCTTTTTAAATCTCTGGATTTCTGCAGGACATAGCACTCTTCTAAATTAGTTCTCATTGCTGGCCAATAAAATATTTTAGTGACTAGAATTTCTGTATGAAGATGCACTGCCTTATTATAAAATATTTTAAAAACTACAAGCTAAACATGTTCTTATTTTATCAAAGAAATTTCTCAAAGCTATTTTTTTTTCTCTTAAATCTGGTACACTGAGCAGTCTATAAATCATGTATAATTTAACTGTAAGCATGTAAATTTTCTGGTGAAAGACTTGCTCAAACTACCTTCAAAAGCTCGTTCTTTAACAGTATACAATTGTGAATATCACAAGAAAATCTAAAATATTACTCTTGGAATTATTGTGGTCCTTACCGGTTCAAAGCATTTTCTACAATTTCCTCAATACAACGAATTGTGTCTTGGCAGCATACATAATTTATCTATACAAATAATAAAGGCAAAGAATCTACATGACTCACTGTACAAAATATACAGATATTATTTACATACCCGTTTAATTTACTAATACTTTTTTACCTTTTTACTTTTTTACTTTTTTGTGTGGACAATCAGGATTTGTTGAGTGTGGTATATTCTATACAAATAAATATTTTCTCCATCCCTCTACATGATACACTGTTGTAAATGATCAGAAGATATTGTAAAAGACCAAATTGGTTTTTAGGAAAATCTCAAATTCTGCAAAATTCATTTATTTAATAGGTCATTTAGTTTGATTGAAATTAACATTTCTGGAATAGAAATAATAATTTAAGAAAGAAATTAAAGAAACTGCTGATTAACCACTGATACTAAACATTGAAATTTCTGTTTGCTTGATTCTTATTAAATCGATAATTGTACCTAATATAATGATAACTCACTATATGGTGGCTCAGTGTAATATCATCTTTTTTTTGTTGTCCTGATATACAGTTAGTGATAAGTCAGTGGGTAAGAGGTAATTTACACATTTATTATGGTTATAGATATATAAATCAACTAAATATATTGCATACAATTCAAAAATTGACTACTTATATGGTGCTTTTAAATAAATCTGAATACAATATTAAAAATTCCAGGGCTTAACAGATAAGCCTTAAAAGTTATTATAGGAGCTAAAAACTGGAAATGAAAATAAAAAATTACAAAGTTTCAAACTTTTCTATAATTCAAGAAAAGTGTCTTTTTTTAATGAAAATTTCGGCAAAGCATGTTATGAGTTTAATATCTGGACACTATAAAGATGAAACACTTTCATTTCTTTAAGTAAAGGAATTTAACTTGTAATGCATGTAGTATAATATGTTTATGTGTGGAAACAAGCCATATGCAACCATAGGGACCCATGCCTATTTTTCTCAAAACCTTTCAAGCATGAAACTTGGGTTGAAATCAAAGCCCAAGAAGAAATAGGTCTACAAGACATGGATATCCATAACAACATCATGCAATTAAATGGCAAAATTCTGTGAGACAGGGGCCATAATTCTATATTTTGCCAAAATAAACCCAATGAAAGTCTAACTTGACTTGGGTCGTTTCAATATGAAATCTCATGCCACATTTGGTTTCAATCCATTTGGTCCTTCAAGACCATTTAGTAGAAACTGAAGTCAAACTAGGACCAAGATTTTTGGTGGAAAAAAGTTTTAAAAAACCCAAATGTGCCCAAAGTCATTTTTAAGCTTCGGACAAAATTTAATTCAAATTCATGATGTCCTTCAAAAGTAACCGAGTGAAATAAAATGAAGGGTCAAAGTTTTAATTCAAGCAAGGGCCACAACTCCATCAAATTTTATCATTTAATGGTAACAAGTGAACTTAACTAAAAATTTTAAATACAAACGCCTCAGCACAAAATTTATATTAATGCATAAAGATTGTTAAATGTTTCTGAGTGGAAATGCAATGTCATAGCAAAGTTCAAAATCAAACTAGAACCAGAAATCAAAAACCTGACCTAGACTTCCTTAATGTAAAGAATTGCAACCCAAACATGGGAGATAGCTCCCTAAATTTCAGCTGAAATGTAAAGCCTAATGCCAAATTTTATTTCAATCCGACCGTATTTTCAGGTAGAAGTGATATTAATGATGGACAGACAAGAGTTAGTGAATATACTCCATCAGCAGATATGGTCAGGGTGTAAAAAAAATAAAAATATGATACAGGTAATAAAAATTCTGCATGATAGTAAAGGAACAAAGGTTTTTAACTAAGTTACAGAATTTCAAAATTTCTGGACCTTGAGCCACAGTGTTATGCTCAAAAAGTGTTGAAAATGTAGGGACATGTGCCCTCTCATAATGTGCCAATAGATTTGAGTTACTTATAATTTTGAGGTAACAGCATTACTACCTATCTACCAGTGCATTGTGTGATACCTGATTTGAATCTAATTTTTTGCAGTTAGGTGTTTAAGTGTGTGCATGAGTAAATGGATAAATATGTTAACTTAATGATTCCTGTTATATAATGTAAACCATGACACCTACTGCAAAACTGAACTGCTTTTTACAGTAGTTTTAAAATAATTATTAAATCATGGTGACCTATATTATATTTTAATGAATGAATACCAGCTATTTAGATTATATCCATAATTTTTCTATATGTAAATTACATGAATAATAACCCCTCATCACCTTATCAATGATGTTATAATGTAATATGCTGCAAAGTTGTAATGAGAAAGCATCCTTTTTTCACATTTTCATCTAATAAAATCAGTGTTTTGCATCATGTGATAAACAGAATCTTATGTGTATTACAATTTCAAATAAAATTTATGAAAATTGTTGAATAATTTTGATCTCTTGCCTTTCAAGGCTTGCAAGATAAAAAAATATTTTACCCATTTAAATTTTTTTATTTGAAATCAGCACATGTAGAGTATAAATCATTACTATGTAGGCAGTATTGCACTGACATGCCATTAAATCAATATGTACACACATACATACTTACATGCATGCTCTATTTTGTGATCTTATGACTTTTTTCCCTCTTGTTCAAAATGAAACCATAACCATCTCTGATCATATGTCCCTCCCTTAGAAAGTGTCTCAGTAGAATGCTTAGATATAACAAATGTACCTTGAAGGGACTGATTTTCTACTGGCCAAAATGAATTTCCAAGATTGCAAGACCTTTTCTTTCTACTGGCCAAAATGAATTTCCAAGATTGCAAGACCTTTTCTTTCTTTTGTTTCTCTGCTGAGTGTTGAAACCAACTCTTATATTCTTCAGCAATAATAAAATTTTTAAATTACCTGCTATGACCATTCAATCAGGAGACAGAAGGTTTTTCGTTTCTCACTATGGTCAATGTTGGTGTTAAATCGGACATCTGACCAGCACCATTTTCAGTTAGGCCACACTAAACATAAGTCACTGAGTAAAACCGCAAGTTCATGTGATCATCCATTAAGCAGGAGTAGCAATAACAAGAATTTTAAGATGACTGCTGTAGTGATCTGTAAGCAGCACCAGTATCATGTAGGACCAACTATACACATTAAAAATATTTGGAGAAAATCTCATGGCAAGAACACTTTCTTTTAGGACCAATAGTAATAAGACTATGGTATCCATAACTGGATGTCAGATCAAAACCATTTTCTCTTAGGAACAATTATACATCATAAGAAGTTTTTGTGTAAACCACATGTTGATACAATAATCTATTCAAGGTTAGTAGATATAACAAGATTTTCATTGTGTTCATTGTGGAGGCTAATTCAGATATCAGATCAGTACCAGACATCATAAGAAGTCTTTGAGGAAATCCTGTGTTAATATGACCATCCATTTGAAAGTAGAGATAATTGGATTTTCAAGCTGACCCCTGTGGCAGTCATAATAAATGTTCAAGCAGCACCATTTTGATTTGGGATCAACTTAATGAATGTGTGTGTAAAGTCTAATGGATATCCTCTAAGTAATTAAGATGTAGTGATAACAAACTTACACTAAAGGATGGATGGTCGGTGAACAAACTGATCATCCCATGAGCTCTTATAGTTTAGGACCAGTAGAGATAGAAACTGGAATTTAAATAAACCTGGGTAAAAAGACAACAACAGAAAGTACTTGAGAAAGGGAGCAATGAGAAAATATGACACATCTAAATGCAAACAACCATCTAATATTAAGAACATTGTGTGATGTCGCTGTTGCCATTATGTGGAACACTAGTGCTCCTAAATAGTAACAATAAAAAAATCTCAGAAATAAAATAGCACTTGAGCTTGTGATAAAACTAAGTAAATCAATGAAATATTGTGTCAGGAAAGCCAGCTTTGCAAAGTAAACCTCAAATATTTCTTGTAATGTGAGAAAATAATTTTACCATGTTTAAACTGTACAATAAAACATTTCAATTGAAGTGCTAAATGCAAAAAAATGTCCAAATTTGGGGGAGGAGAAAACATTTTTCAATAGCTCAAATACATTAATCAAAATGCCAGACATGCCTTTTATTAAAAGCCTAAAAAAAAATTATTTTCATGTTCTGTTTCCATGACAACCATTATTTCAATGCAAACATTCCATGTCATGCTAGTTTTATATACACAGCTAAAATATATAACTGCATGTGCAATCATTTGCTGTTTTGCCTTACATTAAGCAGCTGGAGTCAGATGAACACAAAACTCAATAAAAAAAATACACAGCATAAAACAACAGGACATGTTAATTATTGCCTTAGCATATTCATGTCTTCTGTTTTAGCCTCATTACTATTGTTTCCCAGGAAGTTGGAACATAATCAATCTCAGGTTGATTGTCTTTGCAGCCAAAAGTTTGTTGCATTCAATTGAGTCTAGAATTGGCAACTCCTTCAGCTCTGTTTCTGAGCTGTCTGCGGTAAACTCATGGAAGTAGATAGCCTGATCAATTCTTGTGTCCCCATAGGGTCCCTTAAGGGCAATGAAGTATACACTCATCGGCTGGGTCAGTTTGCCCTTTAGTACTAGCTGGTATGCCAGTGAGCGTTGGATGGATTGTGTGGGGTCTTTCTGATCATGCAGAACTTTAGCTTTAATGACCCACTGCTGGTTGAAAGCTGTGAACCGACTTGTCTCATAGAACAACTTTGTCAGGAAATCATCAGTTCTATATGGTTTCAACTGGAGATCTGAAAGAAAGATGAAGATCTGCCTCACAGAACAACATACAAAAATTCAATCTTGGTCGAAAAAGACAAAAAGTTTGTTAGCAAAACCACAAAAAACAAACTTTTGTAGAATATATCTTGAAGTTCATTCATAATTGTACGATCAATACTTACCAAATACATTGGCAATGTCAAAAATACATTTTTTTTCTCCAGATTGGCATGGATCCCAAACTGTCAAAAGACACCAAAAACATAATAGACTGGCAGGGAAGCCACCAAAAACAGCTTCAAAGACAATGACCTTGATTGTATTAATCAAAAACATTTGTCACTGAAACTGCTGTAAACATGATTGCCAGTGAAACCACTGTAAATACAATTGCCAGTGAAACCATTGTAAACACGATTGTCAGTGAAACCACTGTGAACACAATTGCCAGTGAAACGACTATAAACATGATTTAACAGATCATGATCTGAAGAACATTGCCACAAAATCTGATAAAAGTCAGCCCAGACGTTTTTACGGGATATACCAAAAATAATTTTGTTTTCAGCTAGTTATTATGAACACTAAAAAAAGTTACTCAGGGAAAGTCATCAAAAGCAAACTTTGGTAGAACATATACTATGGAACAGTCCTCACAGTTAATCCCCTTTTGGTCTTTTCTTTATTCCACCTTGCTGCTAAAGCAAATGGTTACATGGATAACATAAGTCTGCATGCCTAATATGACACTAAATCAGACCATGAGAAACTTAAACAGTCGGAGATTATTGCAATGTTAACATTAGTCTATTGCAGAGTTAACCTTTATCTATGGGCCTACTATGACACCATGAGAAACTTCTCAATAAAAAGGCATGAAATTATTACTGTCTTACCAAAAGTCTTCAGAACTAATATGAAAATATGTCAGGTTATCAGAATCTTCCCAATAAAAAGACAAAATTGGTACAAAGAATACATGTAAAAAAAAAAAGACAAAAGGTAGTGCACACTTATGAACTGTCCAGTGAATTTTTCTTTTTTCCAAATTTTCTGGGAAATTTGTTTCACTTTTTTATTTTTTTATTTTTCCAAGCATATTGTTAACTACTTTTCTCTTCTGTCAATCTCCTTTCACCACTCTAAGAGGTTAGAGCATCCACCTCAGATGCATGGTGTCACATGTTCAAACTCTGGCTAGATCATACCAAAGACTTTTTAAAATGGTACCAACAGCTGCTTCACATGGCACTCAGCATCAAGAGGTTAGTGTTAGGACTGGTTGG
>QKMX01352763.1:31665-45060 GCA_003401595.1 Venustaconcha ellipsiformis
GAAAATTTTTTAAAGCTACTTTAAAAATCACACACACATTATCAACCATACCATCTCCATTGTGATTTTTGGTGTGGAAATTCGGAGTTATTCCAAATATATGGACAGTAATAGCTTCCTGGCACCAGGAAAAGTCTCAATTATTTAAAAAAAAAAACCCAAGAGGTTGTCTGAAAATTCAGTCCACTGCCTGCTTGAAAAGTTAAAAGCACATCTTCTAGAGATGGGGTGAGAGTTGACAAAATAAAATTGAAAGTCACTCCAAAACAATTTATATGATCCATCAGTTTTGCAGAAAATGGTCAATCCTAAAAAGACAATACTAATGGTGTCCGATGCCAAAAGGCAAGTTTTTGTATGGCAATAGGAAATGGGAGCCACTGGAATTTGTTGGAAGTTTGGTTAAGGAAAAACTTGGCTTCCTGTTCCCTTTATAACATTGCCTTTGAAACTGAGGTGTCTCTTGTCACCTGAAGTTTATGGGCAAATTACTGTTTCTGAGCAAGATTCCATCTTTCCTCCTTCTGTCTATAATGATCTATCCAGTGTGAGTGAGACCTGTGGGCATTGCTTCATGATTTGTGGGGTTTAATAACATTTTTCAGTACATGATAACCAGTATAATTGGTGCAGGAAGAACCATCAACCCAAAGGAAGTTACTAGCAAGCTTTTCACACACCCATACTGGTTGAACTGAGACTCAAACATACAGAGTGAGGTGAGATGCAAGTGATCTGGAAAGCAAGCACCGTAGACCTCTTGGCCCATCACTGATGTGAGCAAAAGCAAATTTGGATGACAGATTAAGGACAGCTAAGGAGTCGACCCTTGTACTACCTGCTTCAACAAATGACCAAAGGGCCAGTCAGTGATGAAGTTAAAAAGACAATTTGAAAAAATTGTCTCATCTGACTGACTCCAGGTTATATGAAATCATCAGAGCACTGGTCATAGTTATGCACAGCCCTGTTTATCACAACAGCTATGACTATTAACTGCACTTGTTACTTAAGCAAGAGGCCCATATTGTTCACTTGGTTTACATAACTTACAGTTGAGCATTTCATAAAGCTGGCTTATTTAGTATTGTACCAACACAACCTATATAAGCTATGTCCCCAATCTGATATCATATTGATTATACCTATTTTACTATATGGTCATGAAATTATTTTCTAAAGATAACAGCATAATTACAGTCTCTTGCTTATAACTAAAATCATCCAAGACCATGATATAAACCAATTTAATAAGTTTTATAGAAATTCAATGAAAAATATGGTCTCTATCTCTAGACAGGCAACAAGTGCAACTGAACAGATGCAAGATAGGTATCTCATTAATTTTACCAAAGTTAACAAATCATATGGAAGATCACCTCATTAAATTGTGTGGATCTTGTTTACCTTCAATATTGATGATATAAACCCTTGTTCCAATTCCAAAATCAACTAGAGTGGTAATATTTCCAATCAATTAGATGAAAAATCACATCATTCAAATGCATGGATCAAGCTCATTATTGAAACTGTCAATACATTTCAATTTAATCAAAACTGGATCACATTTACAACCTCTAGAATGGTCACAAGCTCAGTCAACCAATGAAAGATCACCAAATCAACTCATTGAGCCCCAACAATGGTGTCAGTATTATTGTTGTTAAGCACCCCCTTCCCTCTAGCAATAAGCTGTGTCTAGATACTTGGGCCCACAAGTTTTTTTTTCTTTCACTTGTTGGAACATTATGTGAACACCATGCACATGCATTCATTTTCACCTTAATTTCTCTGCTTATATTCCATAAATAATCAATGAAATATTGCTAGTCATTTTTTTTTTGTTATCTGCCCCTGTCTTTCACAAGTTATTTATGTTCAATTTAATAAATTATGTGTGTCATTTTTACTGCATCATCATCATTGTCATTCTCTACTTTTGATATTCAGTATTGCATAATGCCATATTTGAGTCTAAATCTCGTATGATATGTAACTGCCAAACAAATCTTTGCTTCCTATATTTTTTTCAAGATCAAACCCGAAAAAATTCTCATTTTAGTTTCTCATAATCATTAAATATCTCTCTGAAATGCACAATTGTTAACTATTTCTCATGAATGAAAAATGTGTAGTACAACTGCTTTCAATTACTAACATTAGCTTATAAATATGTAACCATTTGTGACTAATTTGGAGACATTATGTACTGCCAACCAATTCACCATTACTGAAAGCAAGAATGGCGATTCAATAAAGTAAACAAAAGCTGAGTAACGGCAAGATCGGCCAATGAATGATAACAAACAGACCACGAGTATCTGAATTATCTGGGCTGGATGAGTTAATATGTATGGATATCAATCTTTAGTTTAATCAATCCAAGATCTTTACGAAATATGTCCCAATTTCAAGTCTGATCAAAATCATATCAGAAATGTGGCTTCCAAATGGGTAACAAGCATGACCAATCAGAATCAAGATCAACTAGGATGATTGGGTCTTGCTTGTTATTGCATGTATCGGAAATCTTAATGATGTATCAGAGATCTTAATGACATAAGCATATATTCCAATTTTTATCAAAATTGGACCAGAAATACAACCTGCAGAAGGATATCAAACATGTAGATCAGAAATATAGTTTTCAGTGTTAAATTCAGCCAAAGATATGCAAAATCAACTCATAATTATTTATCGATCTTGCTCATTATCAAAATCATCAGATATCTTAATGACATAAGCATATACTGAGTTTGATACAAACAGGATTAAAAATAACATCTCCAGAACTGTAAGAAACAACTATTGATGGCCAGATGGATGATGCATAATGATGCAGGGTCATACAATCAACTCGCTTCAAAATGAAGTGGCTACCATCATACATGTGACAAAATCAGGTCATCAAAAAAAAAAAAAAGAATGTACTCTATGTATCAATATTAGAAGAGGCAATGACAACACAACCATGCTCAGCCAGAAACGAAGTTCAAACTAGAATACTGTGACAGCTGATTACTTATAATCCCCTCCCACGAAAGGAAAGTCCAGAATTGGACTTTGCATATATTATAGTTTCATTTCTTAGCCAGTGGTTTTTAGCATTGGAAGAAAGCCCATGTTTTGGCACAGTGAATGATAAAAAAAAAATATATATGAGCTGCTCTTAAACATTTCTCTAAAATATTTTTAACAATGCAATAACAATTAAAGAATACAAAAATTCAAGATACTAGCAAATATTTCTGCCAAAATCTTCTTTGGGTCAGTCTCTCCTTTTTCTCTCATCTCTGCTAAAAGCAAAGGACTGCCAAATTCTTATTCAAAGTCACCATCCCTTCCAAATGCAGAAGTAGATGGAAGGAGGAATGTTCATCCTTATCACTAGAGTCTAAACAGGACTATACAGAGGCCATGGAAAGCTTAATCATGCATATTTGGATGCAAATTTTATATCTGGGATGCAGAAAATCACTTATACAGAGTCCTCCAAATGCAGGCAATGGCTGGGTGAAAATTCAAAGGTTTGCAAGTCTTACTTCAACCACCTGCTAGGTGGGAAAATGTGTTGATTAATTGATCATTTTAACAGTGCTGATTTTTAACAATGACAGATGTGTATGTTGTCATTATAAGAGTACATCAAAAGAACCTGAAGCAATTGAAGGGCAGCATGTTCAAAGACTTTGACTAGCAGCTGAGTGGTGGGAAAATCTGCTGATATTTACAATGACTGAATTCAGTGGCAGAAAGACCCAAGAGATGTACTTGTGTTCATTATAAAAGCACAACAGGCAAACAACTTTAGCTTTGGAGTTTATGACAGTACCTGTTCAAGGGATATGCCATTAACATTGGAATGGCGGATAAGAAACACAGTTTGTGTCATTGGGATTGATAGCTGGCTGGAAAGGTGGGAGGCAAAGTGAGTTGATTGGTTATGTGGATACTTATAAGGGGGCACATACAATCGGGCTATAGACCAGTATGCAGTATGCTACTGGTCTCTGGTTGCTAGTGGCTAGAAACTGCTAGCTTGTAGACAATTGGGACAACAGACAGCAGAGAGTGTGCATGTGTGTGTTTCTGGATTTTTAAAGTAGCTTTGACAATTTGAGCTGTATCGCTATGATGTCTGTGGTGTGGTAGTTTATAGTGATGACCACTAACCTCTTAATTCTGAGGTCCAAGCAATGCAGCTGCAAGTAGCATTTTTGGTATGAATGAGCCGGGATCTGAACACACCTGACCTACCATATCAAAGGTGGAAGATCTAACTAACAAGGCTACAATAAAACCCTGAAATTTTCCATTCATCTATAGGGCACATGTAAAGTGTTTCGCAAGTAAATAATTTAAAAATAATCAAAACATGTAAAAAGTTAATTATTAACATTTTTTAATTTGAATACTGTAAATTGCTTGAATATAGCTATTTGACAAGTCACTTGTGAAGAATTATTGATACCCCTTCTTTCAGCTTGCATGAAACTCTTGTCAAATCTAAGGATAGTTCTGAAAGTGTTTTGGGTTCTTGAACTAGACTTGACAGTTTTGGGCCAATGCACAAAGGTAAGTCATATTCCGCAATGAAGCAAAAGATCAAAGCATCTTGACGAGATTATTGATCATGAATGTTAATGAATTTTGCTGCTGAAGCCTTTTCTGATTGAGCTAAACACTACGGGCACATTAAGAGCCAGCCCATACATGGCCTGGGCTCCTACAGTGAGGTGGTCTTTGCCATTTGCAAAGATGAAAGTGACTGAAATGCCACTGGAAACTTGTGTGTATTTAAACCTGATCTTCCCTGTCTGCTTTTTCATTTAGTACAGTTATGGTATGCTTTTGTGCTACTGATCCATAATTAATTTTGTCTTTCAAGCTGATGTACCAGGCAAGTTCAGGTTCCTCCAATGTCAGAAAATATTCTGAAAAAATTCTCCTTACTGTCATACTTTTCTTCTAATCAGCTCCATCTGAACCAATATTTTACTGACTGATCAAAGTGAGTTATGTCCATACATTATCCTCTTTTAACAAATTTCAAATCTGTACAAGCCATGTAGGGATCTGGAGTGTGCAAGACATTACTCAAAACTGCATTATGAATTAATGAAATAATTAACAATTCCCACATGCAAGGTTAACTACTGGTATTTGGTGTCATGGTGTTTTGCTACCTTCTTTCCCACTTGAATTACATCCAGGAAAAAATAATCTGATTTTTAAAAAAATGATTTTGATGGAGAAATGTCAAATGTGTGAAGCAGAATTCAACGGACTACATGCTGAGATGCCCACTGCCAACTAGGGAAATTAGGGACAAGAGGAAAAAAATTTGTGATTCTATTAAAAAATGTGTGACACAAGCAGCAAAGAAAAGTTCCAAATAAAAGCTAGAAAAATGGTAAAATCATTTCAACACATTACAAAACATGTCTGTATAAAGATGTACTATTTACAGTGCACAGTGTATTGTTTTATTTTCCTCCAAACTGATTCAGCTCTGCCAAAAGATCACTGTCCAACATTTTAAAGTCAAGGCACACATGAAAGATTTATAGAAACACTGCCAATTGTAGTTCGAAAGTAAACAAAAATGTTGCAGAAATCTAATTAAAAAACCCCAAACAAACAAGGCATTATATCATAAAGGAAACACAACAAGCGAAATGAATCATTCTGAATAAATGGCACAAAACTTTTAGGTTACAAATTACCATTAAAGGATTGGAAGGACTGAAATGAATTGTTCTGATTATATTAGTACATTTTATGCAGAAAACTGGTTTTATGCCGCAAATTACTATAAAGACAGGAAAAGACTGAAAACATTTCTAAGTTGTATTTAGGAAACTGATGATATAATAAAAATTATTCGAAAAAGATTTGAAAGTACTGAAAATTTTCACATATGACTTCACTTTACACCAAATTTTTTTCTGAATTATTTTTTAAAATGAAAAATCATGATTTTTGAATAGACTGTATGATTTGTGAACAAGCTCTGTAACTCAGGACATTCATGCTAAATTTGGGTCAATGGGCATCTCTGCTACATGGTTTTGTTGTTTTACCTGTGACCAGAAGGCTAACAGTCTGTGGGAACGAACAGGTGAGAAGAACAGGAATGGAATGGCAATCTCTATAACATAGGTAGCAACACAGCCCAGTTTTAGGAACCACACCGGTAGATGGTGCCACCACCAGGCTAGGGGTGTGGGGATACACTATGGACAAAGGAAACAATGTCAGAGTAGATAAGGGAAGAAAACTATTATTATTTAACAATATTACAGTCACTTTCAGCCACATTACAAGTTTACTATTAGATGAGATCACAATTACAACTGAATGATATTTCAATATAGTCCATATTTTTGGCAAATCAAATATTAGCAGAACACACAAGACCTATATTCTTACTAATCAAACTCTGCCATGTCAAAATAAATATTGAATATAAACATACCTATTATGAAATCTGCTATGAAATACTTCTTAATCATTTTAGGTTTAATTAAATTTGTACAATTGTCTTAATTTTACATACCTGTGATTCAAAGTGCCATGTCAGTGCTGAAAAATACAATATGAATTTGTCATTTTATAATCCATTATTAAAAATCTATTTTCTGTTTTTTTATTTTTCAATAACCAATTTTCAAAGTAAATTGTTTCTTTGACAGAACTTGCTCATAATAATATTGGAATATGACCACTGATGTGCCCCCCCCCCCTTCTTCAGTTACAATTTAGCTACAAGAAAAGCTAAAAGCTATGTGCCCACAAAGTGATCTCTCCTTGGACAGTGGGACTGACACCAAATTCAATTCATTTTTCTGTTATTACTGAGGTGGAATGTATATTCTGCGAATAGGATCAATTGTGGGGACGTTTGGAGGGTTATCTTGTTAGGATCCAGTAAGTATTAATGAAGAAACATATTTCACTCCAGAATTTTGTTTCTTCTTCAAGTACATTAACCAATCATATTACCTTTGGTGAATAGGTAAGAAGTGGTGGGAGTTACAATCTTTAAATGGGAGAAGACCCATTTCTATTCCCCCTTTTAGGTATGTGAGGCAGCTTCATTTTTGAGGCTGGATTCATGATTCCATATGCCTTGATATGAATGACATAAAATATTTTCCCCGCAAATCCAGCAGTAGTGGCTTTGTGGGTTTAACAAAATTTTTCAGTAATGATAAGATACACGACAGCCAGAATAACTGGTTGAGGATGAACAAGAAAAAACACTGGGTAGAACCACCATCCCAATGGAAGCTACTGGCAAACATTCTCACACAACCACAATAGCTGAGCCCAGGACTTTTACCAACACAAGAGTTGAGATGGCAGTGATTGGAAAAAGATGAGCACCTTATACCACTTGGGCACATGAGGCCACCTCCATCAAAAGACACACAGCCACATCACTGAGAAGCTGTTGAATGATCTATGAAGATAGTCTGTTGCATTGCTGCTCTGGTGAAACTGAGCCTTTTGAGAATAAAGATTTCTGAGGTCAAGTCAGGTCAAGTGATCTCTGGCCTCAATCCTATGACTTGTATATGTTCAAGAAAATCTGCACTCAAATGCAATGCTGGTTGTGATTGCCCTAACATCAAAGCCACAATGAGCAATAACTTCTTCTGGATTAAATCTCTGTATTGAGAGTAGATAAAATATCTTGTCATGGGCAGTACAGCCTGAGCTTTTGTCAGAGGCAAAAATAGACAGTTTCCATCTATGCACCCACTCAGTTTAATTTAGGAACTACTCTAAAAGCCCTCACCAGTTCTGCAGATGGAAAGAATATGTGGAAAGAGGTTCACCACAAAAGACTGAAATGCCCATGATCAGGAACCTATTCCTGGAAATGATAGGACTGTAATGAGCAAAATCGAACCATATTTAGTAAACTGCAGATAGTCTGGTTGACTGACAAGGCCTGTTTTTCATGATTCTGCCTGTCACAGCTAGGACAACAAGGATGGTCCTAGAGGAGAGATGAACCAGCAATGTCACAGATTGTGGTTCAAAAGGTGTCTTATTCACCCATGTCAGAACCTGTGGTAGATTCCTTTTCAGGTGCAGGGCCAAAGCCTTCAGTCAATATTTGCCAGAAAGTTGGAGAAGTCTTTGATTTGTTCTATATCCTCCCTTCTGTGGTGATGCAGTCTGAGACTGTTTAATAGTGCCATTGTCATGTGATGGGTACTAACATCGTTCCCTCGAAAAGTCATAAGAGAAAGTTACCTATTTGGGCTAACAATGCTTTAAAGAGGAGGAATGTGTCCTCACTTGCACTACTACAAGAAAATTCTGCACTTCCCTTTGTATGCTTTCAAAGTAGTGAGCCTTCTTGTCCGAGCAATTCTCTCCACCACTTATTATGAGAACTCTTACTAAAACTGGCCATAAAGTGACATGGAGTTATGATGCCAGATGGGATACAATCTCTTAAATCATTGTAAGCAGTCCCCTCAAGCATGTTTATAGATTTCATACTGAGTAAGAGCAATCTATATCCAATGGCAGAGACTGGTCTTTACAACATAGGACCATGATTTCCTACTTTTGCTACCAGATTCTGGGATGGGTTAGGGGATACTGGTCCCTCCCTGCATAAAAAGCTGGTGCTGACTCAGATCTCATAGCAAGCACAGAAAGGCTGTCATACCACTGCATAATCAATGAACTTTCTTTTTTTGGCATTGTTCTCTCTTTTATTGGGTGTGCCTTTTTCCTTCCTATTAACTGTGTGCTACACCTGGTCAAGATTTGAGCATCATTAGTCATTGTCCAACATCTGCATAATACATGTCTGTCCTGAATCAGACCCCAAACATCTAGTATGATTATCATTATTATTATTACAGAGAGAGAGAACTTAATCCTACCAATTGTGATGTAGACACCTGCGAATATAGAGAGCAAAAAGATAGCTTCTAAAGGTGAAGGTCATGCAACGTACAGAGAGGTGAATGATAGTGAAAAATGCAAATGCATATGGTTATTACATACATGACCATTTTGGTAAGCAAGATTAGTCAGTGAGTGACAACTGTATAGTAGGTAAAGTACATGATTTGAATGTACATACTAGTAACTAGAGCAGTTTAGTTCTTTCAAGCACTGAATGAAGTTACTGTGAACTGGACACTAGTAAACAATATAAATGTCATTAGAAATTACCTGCAAGCCTTCCTGGTTTGTAATATTATGCAGTCAATTACCTAAAGTGTTGCATAAACCTGATGTGAAGTGGACTCTAGTGAACAAATAAGTGTTTATGACCAGAAATGTACAAGTCAAGCACACATTATTTAATGACAATACAAGTCATCAGGTATAATAAAAAGATGCCAATACATATTGCACCGCTAAGTTGTTATTCTTATAAAGTTAGAAAACTTTATTTCTGACAGAAAAAAAAAAGAGAGTTAGATATATAAATGGAGTTTATTCCCCTTATGTAAGAATTTCTCAAAATCCCTCAATAGTGTGGAAAATACCACTTGATACAGGATTGTGCAATATCTTTAAATAAAAACGAGCTTCCCAGCATCAGCAGATGTAGTGAAATAAGGAGAGGATTTGGTGCAAATTCCTCCATCCAAGGAAATATCACTCTTGTCTGACTCTACTCTATGTCAGCAGACAACCTTTATAGCTAAAATTTAACCTGGGAGGGCTGGATTTGCTAGGTAGTGGTTGTACTCCAAAGATATGAGTGGGTAACATATCTGATGAAACTTATCCATTGCCAAAACTTAGAAAGGAAGAAAGGATCAAGATATTTACAATTTACTTAACCTAATTGAGAATAATGTTTAAAAGGAAATCAATCAGAATATAAGTTCTATCCCACTGAACAACTGCTTTCAGTTCAATATTTACAAGGCTGGCTTTGGTGTTTTTCTGAATCATTATTTAGTGCCAAGGTAACTGAAGTAAGTACCTTGTCCAAGGTCGTACCATGGTCGCTGACCCTGTCTTGTCAGACAGTATGATCTGAACCAGTACCATTTGGGCACACCAACCACTGAGGCAATGCAGCTCCTAATATTTTGTATTAGAATATTACAATATGGTCAACGTCTTGACAGTTTACTGTGCCATGAAAATCTTTGACAAAAAACTGATCAGACGGAAATGTTAACTCTTGACATCATTTACTTTGTATTTTAAAACCAATGTCATAATTCTGATACAAGACCTATACTGTTTAATAAAGCATGATGTCACAAATGATGCCACAACATCAAACACTGTTATATATGAACTCATGACATCATATTAAAAAAAAATGTTATGCAGTTAGTAGTTTATTACAAAGTAAATTCATTTACAGTAAAGACTGTTTATAACCTGTCAATGGGGACTGGGATTTTAATAACGCCATAACCAAGTAATTTTATATACTACCAATCAATGCATCATTTAGTTTTAAAAATGTTTATGGGCATGACCTTGTCGATGTACATGTCATTGATGTTGGACATGAAATGTAGTAAACAATTCATATTTGTACAATTACTGTCAGAAAAATTTCAACTAGTATGGAATGGTAATTAAATTTTCAAATAACATACATATTCAAATGAAAAACAAAATAACCCAGCAAGTTTAAGCATATGACAATAACATTACAGATATATGCATCAGCTGATGAATCTTAAACATCATTTTCACATGAAAATGTATTTGTTCATTAACTTAATTACAAGTAAATAAATATTTACATGGATGGTAAAAAATTGTTAATAGTCATCTGATTTTTATTAATCTGAGATTCCTTGTTGATATATTTTTCAATTATATGCATATGCTCATAAAAAACATCAGGTGTGTCACTCTGAGCCTGAAGGTAGTCAAATGTCCACCAAGCTATCGTGAACATTGCTGTGTCTGGGTATGATGGCCGGTACTGAATTATCATCATCCTTGCCACTTCCAATAGCAGAAACATCAATTGCATTGTGGCAATCACTAATTTCTCAATATCTTCAACTGCTATATTGCAGATGTGACAATGTCACCATCAGAATTAAGTAATTTGAGAAATCAACCAGACCTAAGCAGAGATATTGCATCATGCACCGTAGTAAGGGGAACATTATCATTGCTATCATGGGTAATGACACATGTTGACCTTGCCTTAACAAATAGTTTGAAACACAATAAATCATATTGACTGAACACAGTAAATTTATTACAGACTTGCTTAATTTGGATTGAAGAAAACTGAAGATCACTCCTTGGCCATTCCACTGAAGAACAGAGGCTGTTTAATGTTAATCAAAAAACAATTACTCAACATAAAGAATTATACCCAAAGAATATTTCTCAATTACTTTGTAAAAAAAAAAAAAAACTAAACAATTTCTTTTAATGCTTTAATTTCATAAAACCAAGAACCCATGATTCTAACCTACTAAAAATCAATGAGGTGTGATTTAATTTACAGCCACTTTTTTTTCTGGCTTCAGTGCATTGTTAAATTTGAGCTAATTTCTCTGATGTATCACAAAAATCAAATGCTATAACCAATTAAAATTTCTAAGAAGAAAATTCATAATAAAGTCTTTCAAATATAAAGCAATTAGGAATTTGATCAGGGAAAGTAAACTGAAACATTCAAGCAGAGAACAAATTTTATCCAAGAATGTAATAAACAATTTTTGCTTTATTTTTCCTGAATATTAATCTTCAAGGTTTTGCTAAAAATTACATTTTTGTTGGTACTAATAATTTTTTAAGGAAAGTCTTTAATATTTTCTGGACAAAGGCTTTCAAATTTTAGAAATTATTTAAATGCTTTTCATCAATTCCATGTAAAATGAACATTTATTTTTTCACCCAGGTTATTTTCCACTGAGATCATGTGAATTTGTAACACGTGGAAGGTCATACTATCAATAAAGCTCCGGAAAATTAAATATGATACAAAATTTGTACATGGTGTAGATGTTCTTACAGTTTTTCTTAAGCAAATCATTTGAAATCAATGGTAATTTTCAACTGACCTGTAAGTCCCCACCATGTTGGACAGAGACTTGTCAACTTGACAACACCAGAGGCAAACATCAGTCTAAACAGAAGCCACTTGATTAGCCACATTGTGATGGTGTCATGCTGGTGGTAATATGACATTTGGAGTTTTTTAAATGGGAGCTGTAGGTGAAATGGTGCCACAATGATTGTCAAAAACCCAGCTTCAAGCAATAAAATGTCCCTGAAAAACAAGATTTACTACTTTTACATCATTTCCCCGCTTTTCTAGAGATAAATTTCCAGGTCAATTCCAGGATTAAATTAATTTTTTAAAGGTTCAGACATGACTGTTACTGAATGGTATAAAAGAACATTTTGGATTATAAAACATGCATTTTCTAAATCTAAAGATGTTCCTATTTCAAGATGCTCCAAACCATCATAGTCTGAAAAGATGATCATACACAAAACCATAAAATGTATTACATGAAACAAGTTTGACCATATTTCTATAAATTGGCATGCAAAGTCATTTCAATGCACGGGAAAAAAATACTAACTTTGCTTTGCTGACCTGCATTACATGTATATTGTTACGTGGAATCAACATAAAGAACATAAAGTAGTTTTGTTTCATTTCAGACTTTTAATTCTAAAAAAATTCCAGAGCAATAAATTATGTCTGTTATATGCAGTAAACTTCTCATATCACAGAATGGAAAAACAATAAATGCAAACTATTAGAATTTTATCTTGTAACTGAAAAAGTTTAACCTCGATTAATCTGTACCAATAAAACCCAAACAATATTTTTCAAACAACCAAATCTTAGGAGGATTTGGTAAAAAATCCATCATTTAAAAAAATTTTCACAAAAGAATTTATTTAAATTTTGACAAAAAACCTTCATTAATTACATTTTGTTGTATAAACAAGGACTGAATTTTCCATAAAATTATATCTTCTTGTAATAAACCAGTCCCCAAACATGAACTGATACAGGGACTTGTATCATTGTTTAATATATAATACAGGGGATGACAATTTCCCATTTCTCCTGTTTCTTTTTTATGATCTGCATCCAATGCTTCAAACTACATGCCACTGTTTAATAGTTTCACACCGAAGTTCAGCTCAGGGATTCAACATTTTGGGCAACAAATTTGGCTGAAAATGAATAGCAGTCCATTTTCTAATATGGGTTTCCTCCGAATATTCCCACCCCATTTTTCACATTTGGACATTTAGAATGGGGTGTGGGGTCAGCAACTGCATGTTAAAATTTGGAATTTGCTGCCACCATGCAGTAGCGACATATGGTAGTCGCTTACCAGCGGGCCTAGCGAATTTAGGTGCTGTTATATCAACTCATACCTGCATGAAATC
>QKMX01352763.1:71338-90292 GCA_003401595.1 Venustaconcha ellipsiformis
AGATTGTTCAGTATTGTTAGCAAACATTCAGATCCAGGCTATCTAACCCAGCACTTATTGCTTGGCTAGTGTGCAAAACATTCAGTCTCAGCTGGTACAAAGTATTTTGAAATGCAATATGAGAGTCTTCTGCTTTTTAAAGCTCAAAATGCTATATATGAAAGCTTGAAGCAGGAATTGATGTTAAAAGACCAGAGGAGTAAATAAATTATTTTGTACATATGTGAATTGAATTTCTTTATGTTATATGTGGATTATTTATTTTTCTGCTTAGATTACTTTTTTTGTCCACTTGGATTGCACTCTTTCCTCGCCAGGGGTTGGCATATATGTATTTTGTGTTATGACATTTCAGTGACATTAAGAGACAGATTCTGTTGTTGCTATACTTTAATTTTGATTTAAGATTTTGTTATAAGTGAAATAATTTTGATTTATTATGATGTTTGAAGTAAATATAACAAAAAGTTGTGAATTATATATGCTGTTAAAATCATAAACAAAATTATTTGATGTGTTCTGCTATGACAGAATCTCAAATTTTGCAGTGGAATCGCAGAGGTTACAAGGTTATGTTCCAAATGTCCTTTCAACATCATGGTAGAAGCCAGATAGCTATCAGAATAAACACAGTTTCTGCTTGAAGGACTTATTCAAAGTGTTGGGTTGACAGATCTTGTAAGGCAAGGATAGTAGTATAATGCCAGAATAATAGGTAATCTGGTCAGGTCATTTGGCTGGTGCTAAGTGAAGGTGGGATTATAATGGGTGCTGACTGTAGTTGTGTCCATTGGTTCATTATGAGGCTTGTTTATATTGACATTATATGGGTATCACTTTTCCTCTGTTGGATTCATTGTCGTCAGTGGTGGTGTGATTTTGTTTTCAGATAAGCTAATTTTGCTTTAAAGTCTTTAAAAGGGGATTTGCTGCATACATTTTCAAAAATTGTTCTTTGATTTAATTTTCTGTTTGATTCAAAATGTTGAACATTTTTAAATTAAGATTGGGTTCAATTGAATAAGGCTGAAAATCACATTTGAAGATAGCCAGATTTAATGTATAAAGGGCTTTCCTTGTGAAAAAGTAGAGATTGACTATGCTAAGGTGTTCATGCGATGAATCGAAATAGTGGCATAAAATCACGTTGTTACAATTTTTGCCTTTCTGTGAACTTAACCTAGTGGCAGGGGCCTTTATATAGCATGTGACACACTTTAAAGTTACAGTCCTAACATAAAAAGTGAGTAAACTTCGCATATCACTTTGATCTTGATGAAGAAAAAGGAAATGTGTGTTTCCAGTCAGCTAACCTTTCATGTTTTTTGCAGCCATCCCTAGCACACACACACATACACCCAGTAAAAAAATAAATAAAAATATAGTTTAAAAAATTCCCCAAATTGATTTGTGCATTTGGTTGAGCAGATTTAGTAGATTAGAAACAATGTTTTTGTCTGATAGGACCATGTTATTAATACACATGATTCATCCTCATGCTGTGATTTAACACTGGAGAACATTTTATTCTATGATCAATAACAAAAGCTACTGCCAGACAGTTTGGACACACAAAAATTATATTGACCTCAGAACTGAGACCGGGCCTTACATATATAGGTCCATGAAAATGTTAAGTAATAACATCATCTCATAAACTGTACTAAGCTTTATATATTAAAAAGTTACAATTCTAAACAAATATAGCAATGTCCACCTCTGACCTTTAGATGGAAACTATGAAAGTGGCAAACTTTACACCATTGTCTTACAAATATGTAAAACCATTTTTCAAACCACTACTTATATGGAATTCAGAGTTACAAACAACAAATGAAATGTAACCTTTAATTGGACCTTAACCTTTATAAACACACTTTCTGTTTAGGATTTCTAAATTTACATAACATCATGCAGCCTATATGTCAGTTTCAGTAAACCTTCTAAGCAGAATAATTTGGAAGATTTTGTACAAATGTTACACTCTGGTGCTACATTTTCTTCAAGAAGAATGTGGACCTTGTCACTTGTAGACTTTATACACCGGATGGTTGCTTGCATAAACATTAAATTCAGTGTAATCCACAGTGAGATGCAGGGGAAAAAAATTGGAATTTTTTTAATGACATGACACTGCATATCACCATGCTTCCAATCCATACAGCTAAAGGTATGGAATGATCTAGTGGTAAAAGCTTTTCTGTGTTGTATGTGTATTATAAACACATTTNGTACATGTATAAAAATTATCATATTCATATGCAGTGAATTTTGGCCATATCTCTTTCAAAGACCACAGTAGAGGCTATACATTTTGATATTTTGATGAATTCTGACTGATAAGAGTGACTAAATTACAGTACTGATTGCAAGTTAGCAGAAATTCTTAATCAGCTACCCTTAAATAAGAAATTAATATCACTTTTGAAAGTTTACTATAAAATGGGAGTAGAAAATATTTCTAAACTTGTTTTAAACAACCCTTGTACCATGTACATGAGGGCAATTGTACATGTGTTTTAATATCATACTGTTCATCATAATTTTCGTTGTTGCTGATAAAACATTACCGTATCTATTCATGGACAACACCCTGAAGCAGTTTCCAAGTGATGACCCAAGAGTAAGTCTCCTTCCTCAGGGTTTGTACTAGAATTGCATCTGATTTTTTCTCTGACATGTCTTTGAACTAATTTATAGTTAAAAGTTGTGGATCTCAGCTGTTTCCAAGTTATGACCCAGGGGCAAGCCCACAATCTAAGGACCATGACCCATGTGGTCTGTATTGGATATACTAGTATGTCTTACTCTGTCTCATGTCCTTCAGACTCGTATATAGTGGTTGACTGGGGATCTCAACAGTTTCCAGGTTGTGACCCAGTGGAAGCATGCCCACAGGGACCATCCCTGGTCAAGACCAGAGTGTGACCCAAAAGACCAATGCTTTGTCATAGCCCTGGCCATGAAGATGTCACAAACCAACTTTTAGATTTTCACCAACAATACTTAAGATATTTAGATTTCTTAAAAGTAATTTACCATCCTTTGAAATGCTACCCCAATCATATTCCAAAGTCTGTGTCATAAATGGTGTAGGAGATGCAGTACAGTAAAGGAGGACATATAGACAGAGGTCAAGACATAATTCCTACCATTCTAAAAAATGTGGCAATAAAAGACACTCAATAATAATTATGAAAAAATTTAAAACAATGTTAAAACAGAAAAATCTCGTTGATTGACAAAGTAGACCTTTTGTGAATTAGCTTTTCATAAAATTAGGAGCAAAACAAATTTACATCCATTTATATTTGAACATTATGAAATAACTAAAAACCACACACACTACTACATCAACAAGACTTGTTTTTAGTTTCAATACTAAGTATACTTTTACAACAACTACAAGATAATAAGCTCTAACTAAAACATTATTTTCCGTCAACTCAATATGTAATGCCAGTCGTCTTAAAATTTTTCATAAAATGTACATTTTCCATTCAGTTGTCATGTCTGTAGAAGGAATGGTTGTGAGGTACATACGAGTAGTGAATGGGAAATGGTAAACCACGAATATTAACTTGTACACATTGCAGTTGAATGTTGTTATTATTTCTTGCATTTTTATAATTGGAAAAGAAAACATTTACAGTTTGTTTATGTGAAAGTGTAGATGATGTCATGGTATTTGTGATAGCTGAGTTCCTCTAATTACTAGGTATAGAAAGTCCACCAATGATGACAAACAAGACAATTTGATTTCTTCCCATCAGATGATAATTTTAAGACACTGAATTTTAATTTGTATTATAGTACTGGAAAACAACACCATTTTCAGTGTATTTTGTAAACAGAAATTAAACTCATTCTTTGCAAACACTGTAGGTAAAGTATAGATCTGATAAGGGAAAAAATATGTAGGATCCTTCACTATAACAGTTACAATTTTGTCAGTGTAAGCTAAGTTTACAATGCATCTAAACAAGCCAAATGGTTTTGAAATCTAATATTTGATAATAACTGCCAGGCCTTTGCACAACTGGCTTTCATAAAACTGTTAAACAATGGTTTAAAGATACATTGTATGAATGATACCTGAAAAAGATAAGGAATATAAACTAGAAGAAAGTCCTGAAGTATCATATCTTGCTGAATGAATCTGCATTTTACAGTGGACATCAAAGAAATATTGAGCGAATGAAATAAGGTTTAACATTAACTGATCTCTGAATTAAGCTATATTAATGATATGTGAAATAGTTTCTGGTTATGTAGATAGCATGCACTGCAATCATTCACTCAGTTAACGGCCAAAAGGATGAAAGTGTATATTTATACCTTCACTCTCCATATTTATTTTCAGTGATGATAAATTTATTAAATATATTGAATGCATATCCATTTATCCATCATTAATGTAAAATATTGTTGTGATGTAAATTTTCTGCATGCATCATGGAAATTATGGTACTGTGTAAGCTACTAATAATCCAGCATTTGTATAAAGGTTTTTAGACAACCAAGTTCTTTCATATCAGCTTACTTTAATCCATTAGGTTGGAAGCATCTGGCTCCATTGTATCTTTGTACTGTCTTCTTTCCCTGTCTTTATCAAACTAATCCTGTTTGTACATGTAGACATTCTGCAAAACATTTCTTTAATGGAATGTGTGTCTTAGCAAACCTTAATGTTTACGTGGAATTATGAGCTTCATCGTATACATCATTTCAATATGCTAGAAACTCAGGTGATATTCCTTTTTTTAAAATCTGGAAATTTTACTTAAATTATTTGTGTCAGTCCATGTTTGACATGTACTTGAGTGGGTTGTAAAGTTGTGGAACATCATAGCATGGTTCTTAGGCAGTCTTTACAGTATTATTTTTAATGGTAATCATTTGGTTACTTTATCCTGTTTATCCTAGTACTTGTGTCTTTCAGTAATCAGTGAGACAATAACATTTCCAATGGTCTATTCAATTTCTGGTTATAGCAAGAAAGGAGAAGTTCTGGCCAGTAGGAATGACTTCAAGATCAACACAAGCTGTTTACACATATCTGGGACATTGTTGCTTGATATGTCTCACCTCTCACTGTTAGAAAAATCTCTCCAAGCATTGGCCACTTCCACACCTTTTCCTACAAAGCGAGGTAACATGCCTGGATATTTATAATTGAAGTACTTTATGTAATGATACCCAAATAATTATTTTTCATTCCATTAATACAGAAATGATCTGTTATTATAAAATAGCCAATTTTGAAAAAAAAAAAATTATTTTGTCCTTTACTTCATTCAATAAGGAAAATAATTCAGAAACATTTCATCATCCCATTTTAAATAATGGTCTTCACCTTGTGATATTTTGTGATATAAAATTGGAATTTTGGAATTGAAAACTTTTTTAGAATCAATGATTAATCATCTTGTCTTCGAGGTTTGAGCATGATAATGGTTCTTGTACTGTTGTATAATGCATTTTTTATGTAGCACATCAATGGAGCAAATAAAATGGATCATTGTGACATTAAAATAAACAACATACATGCTCCTTCTGATCAAGAAGGATGTTTCCATTTTAAAATGTTACAAATTGTTAGGTACGGTACAGTCACTGTTTATATTTGACAGGACACTACCCCATGTATTGAGGTTCTTGATGAAAAGGTTAACCTGCAAGGAAAATCCTTAATTTTGAAATCCTGACCATAGTATCTGACTAGGAAAGAAATAAGTTGGAAGGTCCTTACAATGTTTTTAACTTTGACCGTTGTTTTTTATCTTTGGCTTAAGCAAGATCCTTTAATAGTTCATGTATTGTGGATAAAAAAGATAAGAAAATAACAATCATGCAGAATTGTTGTGGTTGATTTTAGGTGGAATGAAATGCATTCCATGCTTATTGAATTAAGTATGCTTATTGTCAAAGAAGCGTAAGATGATTAGTTTTATTGCTTTTCTGAAATGTCTAATTTTAATTCACTAATTCATTAAATGAGAGCACAAGGTTTATCATTGTTAAAAAATGTAAAAATGAAAATGAAATATTAGTGAAACATTGCTGCATATATTTCCAAAGTGGTGTACATTGAGGAAAAAATGTAAAATCAAATGTCCAGAAAAGATTCTTGAGTGGAATGGTTACTTGAAGACAAATTCAAATCCCAGTACGGAAGAATAGCAACACTTGAGACTGTTAATGATCACACTCACATCATGGATTTATTAATTTCTGCAGGAAATATTCACTCTTCCAGCATGATATACTTTGAATCGGTTACTGAGTATAACTATAGTCTTGTTTGGTACAGTTTCCTTGTTAATTAAAATAACTATGTCTGAACATATGATATGGTTGTTGTAGCAAATAAAGAAATTGTAGCAAATTGTGGTGTTGTCTGACTACATTGATCGATTCAAAACATAAAATGATGGAAAATTTAATATTTATTGCAGAAACGAAAAATGTCACAACTCCTGTTCCTATGATAATGATATAATGAATTTCCGCAATAAACAAGGAACAATTACAGGTATTTGATTTGCAGACTCCATTATTTATAAAAGACTTGGCTTTTTGACTTGGCAGACAAAAAAACTAGTGCCATAAGATAGGGTGACTTTCACTACAAGTTAATAACCTCATCCGATCTCAGTTTCTTACATAATCATCATTTTGCATCTTATGTAAGGACTACTTTTCCCAAAGCCTTACTGAAACCTTGTACCAGATGCACATGTGATATAGATTTTGATTACTCAGTGTTGCTTACCCTTATCAGATTAGCAGTGGTAACTTACACTATTATGATTTTACTTATTTCTGTTATGAATTTCAGTAAAAATCGTCAATTCTGTTCTGGAATTTGTTGTTTTCGTTTTAATCTGGTTTTACTATAGGAACATCATAGGCTACTTCTGTGATGTCATAAAATAACCTCAAGACATTTTAGGAATACACATCAATTTGATCTCTTTGGTGATTTGACTGTTGCGTAGTGTACATATGTCACAACAACAAAGACCATGATTGTTCAGATTGTGACTTTATAAATATGCCACCAAATTTTACCATGATATGAGCAAAAAAAGCTCAGGATATAGTACTCAATGGTGACGAATTATATCTGAGGTTTCGTTCTTGACTTATAAATAAAGACATTTGTTTATTGACTTGACAGAAAAAGCCAAGTATGCTCTAACTGCTGGTATTTGTGAAACCAAATGTGGCGATAAAGAAAAGGCATGCTCTTGAAACTGACTCCAGTGATCATGCACCAGGAATATTACACAAAAACGATGGGCACAGCAAAAGGTGAAACATTTGCCTTTTGTAATGCATGTAGTCAGCATTTCAACATAGTAAATGGAGGGAAGGATGATTGTAAAAACATGTTTCCACAAAAAATATACAAGGACTTAACGGAATTGCAAAGTTCAAAAAGAAAATTTCATCATTCTAAGCCCAAGAGGAATTTGCTTACATAGATGTTGCCGTTATCAATGCCGAAACTCTCTTGAGTGAATTTATTCTTAAGCGTAATCTACAAATAAATGTCAGATCATGCGAGCAAGTTTGTCAAAATGTTCCCTAGCTCAAAAATACAGGTGTATAAGGAGTAAAACTTTAGCAGTTGTAAATGAACTTTCTTTAATAAAGAAGGAAAACATTGTTGACAATACAAATTGCAAAGCCTTTTCGGTTGTCACAGAGGGAAGTAGTGACTTGCACTTAACAGCAGTATCCAGTTGTGGTAAAATATTTTGACAATAAGGAAGGGCAAGTTATTTCTAGGACACTGTCTGTGTCCGTTTGTGAAGAGTAGGTCCCCGGAGAAAATATATTTAGAATTGATTCTGAAATGAAAACAGCTTTTCCATATAATAATATAATAATAATATAATTTCACCTAGATGTAACAGTGCTAATGGGATGATTGGAAGAAGGGGTATTAGGATATTTCTTACATAAAGAGCCAAAATTTATTACTCCAGTTGGCCATGCCTTTTGATTCACTTGGCAGCAGAAAAGGCTTCTGCCAAACTTGATGCCAAAGTGAAGGATCTTCTTATTGTCATTATTCACTACTTATAGTTCCATTGTAAAGATTCCCAAAACTTCTATCAAGAATTTCACAGCAAAGAAAATAGAAAATGTTAAAACATGCATATACTCGTTGGTTATCACTAGACAAGTGTTTGAATCATCTCTTGGACCATTGGGTTCCCTTGGAGGATTTTTTCACAAATGAAGTAACATTGTTAAGATTTGAACTCAAAGTTACTGTGTAGCCAGAAAAAAAACAGCATTGTTGAAAGAGTGGACATCTTATCCATTAATAAATAAGGTGTGTCTATACTTTTTAGTAATTATAATCACCTTACTATCTGAATCAGCTACCTTACTATATTTCTGGCCCAACCTTACTATTTTTCATTGAAAGGGTTAGGCAACTGTGGATTACTCAAGGATGGCATAACCTAACAACATTTGTATGAAGGAACTATGACAGTTATGCTTTATTTAGACACAAAGTACTGTGCAAGTAAATAGATGGAATCAAAGCAAAAGAACAAGAAAACAATAATTGTTTTATTATGAAATAAGTTTGAATGCCATCTTCATCAGGGTGCTTGTATCGTTTCTCAGTTGAAAACAAAAGAACATTGGATCATGCTTGATCCTCTGTGTCTCACAAAATACAATGTTCTTCCTCTATTCAGCTTAATGTAGTACAAGTATGTATTAAATTTTTAAAACTTTTCTTTAGTTTCATGTGATATTTTCTTTTCACTTCACAATATATATATGGATTCACGTTTGCATTAGTTTTCAATTTATTGAATGTGACTCTTTTTCTGTTTAGTTGAATCTCATATCCCATCTGTACCAGAATGCAATGAAAAAGGAGACATGCCACCTGCAGACCTTCTGTCAGGTATGATGTGTGAATATATAGGCCTTTTATTCATTTAATGGCATCAGCCTGCTAAAATGATCTGTTCCTTTTCCGCATTGTCATTATTTTTGAAAATGTTACATTTCTCCTTCAAATAAGTTTTCCAATCACATTATGCTATTACATTAGGAATATTAGCCTGCTACCTCTTGAATCCAGCCCTATTAAAGATGAAAAACGACTTATCGTCTATTTTTAAATAGACAAAAGGCTGTAACTCTTGTCCATTACCTCCCCATGATACCAAAGGGTATTGCTAGTTTTAGCTTTTGCTGTGTGCTGAGACACATAGTGCAATAGCCTCTGACAATCCAGCTCTTTTTTGTGATCATATGGACACAGCCAACATTCATTTTTTATTTTTGGTGAGGTTTTATTGATCTACTGCTGGATATTTGCTTTATTTTACAATTTCTGCCAATTTTTTGAGAGATTTGTCACTTGTAGGGACTTTGTCTTATAGGACCACCATCCCACCACACTATTATTGACCTTGTACAAGGTTATTATGATGTAGCATACATTTGACTATTTGCTTACTCAGACTTACGGAGCTCTTAATAGCAAATTTCTGTAGAGCTGCTTGATAGTTATGCTTAGTTTATTTATATTTCATGCTGTTTTGATAGTTATTAACTGAGCATGAAGCATAAGTTTAAAACAGGGCCATAGGTTTCTGATATGACACTTCACTGATCTGTTTGTTATGATAGTATTTTTAACGACCTAGTAATTTCAACACATTACTATTTTCTGCTTTAGTTTATGTTTCTTGTGTCGTTTCAGCAAAATATCAGTTATATAGTCTATAAGCAACTTCAGAGCATGGAAGTCTACCATGAGTCCTGTTTTGTTTATATTTTGTATGCATTGTTTCTGTTATGCAGCATCTATATGTGGTTACAGTAGTGTTTTGTTTTAGCAACCTAGTAACTTCGATATATTTCTTCTTAGTTGTGTATCTTGTGTCAGAGCATTGAAGTCTGTTTTGACTGGTTTTGTCTATAGTATGTATATATTTGTTCCTTCTTTATTAACTGTGCATTGTGCATAAGCTTAATATAGGACCATACGTTTATGATACAACACATTCACGGGTCTATTGGTTATGGCAGTGTTTTAGCAACTTGGTAATTTCAACCCATTACAAGTTTCTGCTCTAGTTTGTGCCTTTTGTGTCATTTCTGCAAAATATTAATTTAAATGATCTACATGCAGTTTCAAAGCATGGAAGTCCGCCATGACTCCAGCTTTATTATATTATGTATACATAAAAAGGGTATGCAGTGTCTATAATATGTATTCAATGGCAGTCTGGGCTGCCAAATTAGATAATTTATACTATTAGCTGGTTAGTCAAATTCTAATTTGCTAATTTTTTGCTTTGTATTCTCTCTTGTGCCATTTCAGGAAGAATGTTTACAACTCACATGACATTCATGTGCACAACAATTATCCTGTTTGGCATTGAAGGGAAGGAAAGACAGAATAAAACAAGGAAGGCAACCTTTGGTTCATGGTCGTCAATACCAACTCATTTGGGAATATTTCCCTATTTTAGGCAGCCTAGGTGGCATAAGCCTCCTCGCACATCCGAGCATGGCTTTCAGGTCTGAAAGTGCAGGTGCATAGGGTTAATGAGGGATCTGTTGGATCCATAATAATAATACTGCTGCACCAACACAAATCGTCATGACATTACCCACCATTCAGCCAACACAGGCAACCCAGCTGGCACCAGCAGTCTAGCCAACACTGGCAGTCCAGCCAAAATTTGCCCATCTAGCCAAGCCGTCGGTACCTTTATCATCAGTCAGTATCTAATCATTACCATACAAGATATTTCAGTGAGAAATCTGTCCATGCAACCATGTCTTCGATGTGGCCGGTACCAGCGATTGCTGGACTGTTTGTATACTGTCAACACCCAAGCCAATCACATGCTGTTCACACCAGATCCAATGGATCTAATACATTTTAAAACTGTCAGGCTAAGTCAATCCAGGCTGACATCACACCGATTACACCAGCTGGTAGTGCTGGAAAGGCAGACTTTGCTGTCAGTGCTGGATGTTAGTTTGCTCATGGCTTATTTTCAAGGGACAGTTTGTGTCTTGGACAGATACAACCAAGCTTGAAGCCGAGTTGGATGAGGACCTAGTGCACAGTTGGGTGATGAGTCACTGACACACCCATCTTTTGTTTTGGATGGAATTGAATCTAGTATGTCTTGTCTAGTGCTGCAAGTAGACCCAGTTAGGTCTTGTCACATAGTGTGTGCAATGGAACTCCATCAAATCCGCAGTGGAATCGACTGAAGTTAGCTTTCCAGCTGGGACTTACAGCAACAGATGCCTTCAAGAACTGATCTCCAGCACTTGACCAGAATGTAATAGCTATTCTTTGTACGCTTATCCATTTTTTAGGGTGGGCAAATCTGCTCCGTACCCATCAGAGCTGGTTAGGGATGTAGACACCCAACAACACCCACGCTTGGGAGACGATGGCTGGTAATGCTAGGGTATTTGACTAGGGCTGCTCACCATATCATGGCCATCTCTTTAACGGATTCGGCCAGTCAATTTTTGATACAATGTGTCGCATGTGTGCAATCTATGTCACTCATACCTTATCATACCCTCCCTTTGAGGGCGACCTTGTTCAGGTCACTGCTATTTTGGTCGAAGAATAGAGGAAGATTGGAGGTTGGCAGCTCAGGTCACTGTTTCTCTATCATGCCATACAACCCACATGGGCATTTGGAACCACTCAGTACCTAGCAGTGTGAAGGGCTGTTCAGCAGCCTCAAGACATGAAATCTCTTTAGTCACACGTGCACCAACATCAATCCCTGGAATGCAATTGTACATGGGTGGTTTGAAACTGCTTGCTTCTACATACTTGGCTCTTACCAGGACAGCTGTGCAAGTCAAACAATTCCAGCCTTCAATTATTGAGAGAATCTTGAGAGTAATATCATCCCTCTGCGTGACTCTATCTCTCAATTGGCCAACTTTTCTCTGGCTCTGCTCTTTGAAGAGAAACAGTCAGACCTCAGTTGCTATAAAAAGCTACTGCCTCATGATATTGGACACATGCAGGCATCATGGCAACTTGTTGGGTGGAATAGAAATCTATCAAAACATTGAGACAATATTAGTCTCTTTGACTAATATTCCTTTTTTTGTCTCCAAAGGGATCCAATATGGCTTGATTTGAACCCCTTCAAAATTCTAGTCTACTCATTACTAAAGTCACTATCATGCAGACATTGTTTTTCGATAGACTTAGCTTCTGCATGCAGGATAAAAGGGGCTGCATACCCTTTTATGTTGACCCGAATTCTTTTCAGATTAGAGGGTTCTGTTATAGCCCAAAATAGGTTGCCGTCTGTTGGTAGTCAAAGAATTGAGCATCGAGAATCCCAATTCTCACTCTCTTCCATATCCAGGTCAAGAACAGCAACCATACAAGATCCTGTTTGTGCTGTCAAAGACTCATTTGCAGTGCAGAGACACACGCTAATGATGCTTTCTTCCAGTGTGAGCTGGTATACATATCACTCTTCAAGCCCTTTCTTCGGGGCTGAAGTAGCTCATAGACTTGATGTTCTCTGACATCTTACCAAATCAGAGTTGCCTCATGTAGCTTGCTGCTTTGAAGTTTTAAGAAATCTCTGTGAGCCAGAACACTGCTTCACAACCTTTATTCCTGGCTGAAGTGGGTTGTATACTTGGTACACCAGATCAGAGTAGCCTCAGGTATATAACTGCTCAGAAGTCTCAAGTCATCTCAGCTAGCCTCACTCTCAAATGCACATTTCAATCTGAGATGTTGTAGAAGCTCTTGGCTGGCATGCAGAGTCAATCATCTTGAGTTTATACCTCAGAGGTTTTGCACAGACACAAACTTGGACAGACAAAACACGACAGAAGTCTGGAATACTAAAATCGGGTTAAGGTGAAGTATACTTCTTTAATGAAATGAATACAAATATATTAATACTGAAGCAAGTGTTTAGATAGCTTCGTTTTATTCTAATCATCATTTTAACCGATTTCGGTATTCCTGGCTTCCATCACATTCCAGCCAACTGAAATGTGTGCCAAAGGAACTGGAAAACATGTCCATTTGATTGTGTGGAAATTTGAATTTATTAGGAAAAAGACATCAGAGTATGTAAAGTCTGACTAAAACAACATAACTTTAATTTATATTAAAGCCCTGATATGCATTGCCATGTGTAGGAGATATTCAAAAAAATTTAAATTATCATTCCAATGTTAATTGACATTGAAACATACTACACAGCACCGTTCTTTTTGCAGGAAGACCTCTACACCCTGAACACAAATATCAGGGTTGTGGTCTTACATTATAGGACTAGAAGTTCTACACTTAAAAGTTATAGTAGTCTTCACTTTAAAAGGGAAGTATATTCCTGTGTTTCCAACTTTTATTTCTTCCAATGATGACCAAAATTTGCCTTTACAATTATCACTTCACCATCAGTTAATAGTATTTATGTACTTGCACAGGTAGCCTGTGGAATTTATCAATAGTTCTGCATATAGTTTTAATTTATTTGTGCATGTAGGTCTGTAATGGGCTATAGAAAAATTTTAACATTTGTATAATTTCTGCTTCAGCCAGATACATGCAGGTAAGTTTTCTATACCAATGCAATCTTATCTTCTGTGCTCCAAGCTTCACTGAATTTACATTTACAGGCCATCATTGAGCCTTCCTACAAGTAGTATTGTGAATTGATATTATATATTGACACTTTATTGCCTTCATTAGGCTATCTTCTAGCACTAATTTATAATCATATACACCTCTCCCTTGATAACTTACACATATTGGGGTCCAAAAACATAGACCACACTATACACTAGGGTGCAAATTACTTAGGGACTTCCCAAAAATCTGCTGAACAAAAGACATCGTGAGAACCACAGGGTTTGGGAGGGGGAACTGGGCTGTTTACTGACTGAATCCTTGTTTTATAATCATGTAGAGAATAGTTGTCAATTAAGCGCTTTTGCTGATTAAATTGTTCCTTATTCTGAATAAATCACATTCATCTTCAAAATAGTGTTGATTGTTATGTATTGTTTTTTTTGTGTTTTACAGTGACTTTCTAGTGGCAGAATTTTAAATAATGACAAATATAATTGTTTTTAAAACACGAAATATATACATTATTTTTTTAAATCATAAGAACATGTTTGGAGTTTAAATTTTGTTTTAATATAGTTGTAAGACTAAAAGACAGGACATGATGAAGACAAAAATGCATGTATCAAAGAAAGCATGACAGAGAGAAGACATTATGTATTAAAACAATTTTGGAAAGTGGAGCTGGGGAAACAAGGCATAGATTGAGAGATAAATTTTGTAATTGCAGTGCATGATTTAGTAAATGATGATGGGGATCAGGACAATGGAGAAGACCCTCTCTTCATCCCTGTGGAGGAAGATATGGAAGAACAAGATGCTGCTGTTGTGAGTTGCTGAAGTATTCAGTCTCATTTGAACTATCAGAGGAACATTTCTGTATCCATATCAGGAAATAATAAAAAAAACTTTAATGCAAGTGTGGTTAATAAGTCATTATATGGTTAAACAGCAACAATAAAATCCTGGCTATATAGTATCAAGTAAGTTTAGATATTTCAGATAAGGCATACAAAAGGGTAAAATCCTTATAATACAAAGTCATATTCTCCGTTGAAACTAGACTATTTTACAAATCCTAGACCTTATCTGAAACATCATGGGACACATCTTGGCAAAATGCTTGCTTCCATTGGTCTCCAGTTCCCAAACCTAAAGAGGGGATGTTGTCAATAATGTTTTGATTTTGTAGTGAAGAGTGCATAACGAAGTATGGTTTGCAGGTGTTGTGTCATACTGTCCTAATGGAAATCTTTTTTGATGTCTCTACATACATTTGTAAGACTCAATCAGGTGGGGTTTTTTTGTATGGAAATGTCACATGGGATTGCCCTTTTTAAAAAAAAAATGCTTCTGAAGTCAATTTAGGAAAGACATCCAATGATTCATGTATGATGAATCATTTCTATAGAGTCTTTATTTCTGAGTTTTTTATATATGTAAGGTCTGTTTCATTTTTGCAGAGATGGAATGGTTTTGTTTTTACATCTTTGGATTGGAGTGAACTTGGATCCTATAACAAAATTATATGGACTTTTCCCCAGTTAGAGTGCACTTTGAAGTATATGAGATTGTCATTAATAAAATATTCTGTTACAAATATAATTATTAAATGGACTAAAACTTAATGATTTAGTACCTTTTAAATAACAGTCCTGAATATGCCCAATATGTAGTTTGTTAATGACTGGATGAAATAAGGACAAGATGCATCAATGGCAGTTCAAGATTTTTCTGTTGAATACATTCCTTGATGATGTTAATAAAGTCTGCTGCCTTGTGAATAAAGCCTTGGTGGAAAGACATAAAATGTCTTTATATATGACAGATGAACGGAATTAACTACCACAGATACCTCCCCATTCCACTTCTAGATGGTTGTGCATTTACTGAAGTTTTAACATTTATGTTTTCACTGCAGTATGATTATAATCACATCACATCAATTCATGATATTCATCAGGGTCATCTTTAATTCTACCCTTCAATCAAAAAATGTAATGCAGTTTTGGTAATTAAGATCTCTGCAAGGTTTTGATAACCTTATTTGTGAACTTTCTTGGATATTTATGAATATTTCTTTTGGGCAGTTTGACGACTTTATGAATTGGTAAATTGTACAGAATATAGTTGGTGCTTGTAATTTGTATGTTTAATTTGTAAAGACGGGTTGAATTTATCACTTGTATTTATAATGGCTGCACTTACTTGAAAAGTCATGCTTTTCAAGTTTTTGTTATTTGTCATTTTAGATATGCAGTGGCGACAATATAAGTTCAATAAAAAAAGTAAGTCACTGAGGACAGTCATGAGACCTGCCATACCAGCACAAAACAATGCATATCACCATTTTCTTGCAGTGTTTGCAATATGTGGTAAGAGGGAGCAGAGTCCATTGTTTGCAACAAAAAGTTGGATTGCCAAAAGAGGTGAAGTCAAAGTTCATACTGTGGTTCTATCCAAAAACGTTGCCTATAGCAATTTTTAGTATGGGATACTGATATGGAACTTCCCACCTCCTGACCCACCCCATCCACCTAGTCAGGATGCATCAGACATGCTGCATTATATCATACATTGGTGGAGTCACTGAGGAGAATACAGATCATATTGCATTTGTTAGCTTGAGGGGTGTTTCCATCTCATCCATTTCTAATGCTGGCAGCACACACACTCATTCTTATAATATGGCTATTCTAAGCATGTCTAAGAACATGCCCACTCCGCAGGACCATAGGGTCCATTGCTGTATTGACAGGACTTCCATGCTTTGGTAGAATATGGTGTCCACTTAATGGATTCTTAAATTGGCTTCAGGAATTCTCACCCAATCAAATTGCTGTTAAGCCCTTCCACACCAATATGCAATACATATTTATTAGTCTTCATTGGTGTTTCACTTAAATTTAATCTGGTAAAGATGAAGTATTTGGGTAGCCATCTGGTATTGGCAGGGGAGGTAATTTGATGTCCAAATGGAAAATATTATTTTTTTGTGTGGTCTTTCTGTGAAGGCTCTTTTCAAGAATTAACAGTTTATTACTGATATTAGTTTGATCAGGTAAGTATTCATGGAGAAATGTCATTTCTGTCAAAATTTACTTTTACTTGTAAAACATTCATTGCACAAACTGTTAAATAGTGTACATGAATGTAATTTGTAATATCTTTACAGGAAATTGGATGGGATGGATTACATAAACCAGCCAGAAAAGCTAAGATAGTGGAATTCAAGCCACAAAAAATTGTGAGTATATGTCTTTGGCCCAATAAATAAGCATTGTGAAAAACTTTTTTGCCATCTTCATTCTTTGACATGTATACATTCTTATTCAAACAGATAAAGATATCTCAGTATGCTGTATTAGATATTAACTAGGAAGCATCCTATATTTTAAATGTGTAGGAATCCGGTATGTATTGGATACATATCATAAAAAGAACACTTGTAGAAATCTCTGTAGGTAAATCTAAATTACAGTTGTCCTTTATTGAGTTAACTACTGTTCTCAGTATGTTGACCTATTACTCCAGAGCTCGACTGTGTCAAGCATGGCTTTCACACAGCCAAGCCACAGCAACTGTTTTCTGTCCAACACACCATTATCATTATTGCGGGATGAAAAACTGCAAGGAATGCCAGCAGAAATATCATGTAGCTAATCTGTATGATACATGGACTAGGATTATTACATTTTGCTACAACCACAGCTTTACAAGTTAACAATGCATGCACTAAAAAGGACCTTGTTTACTGTTCTTCGTTCAAAATGATTGTATATGAATATGTGATAATTTAATTCAGACTTAAATTTATCTGCAATATGGAGAAATTATACAAGATTTTTAATGTTGGGCCACTTCCATCATTTACTCTCTTGAGCATTCATGATTCAAACCAGCTTTTAAATTCTCATAAAAATATGACTACCAAACTGAAATTATTAAGAACATTGTGCAGTGTGACGTTTGACTAGCAATATAAACATTTCAAAGCAAAAGATTCTTTCAAAACAGAAGCAAGAGGAATAATATGATTCTTACATCTGAAAGATACAGCATCTGGACAAGATGACATGTGTCTATATTAAAAATATTAATACCTGGTATACATAAACCATGCGAGAAAACCATCTTGAACATGCTGAAGTAAGTTGGTCAGCTGAGTGAATGAAACTCGCATCATAATAGTCCAATAAAATCCAAGTATACACAATATGTAATATGCTTGGCTAAGATCATGTTGCCCAAAAGTGTTAGGTATATGCCAGAAATTGAATCTATGTAAACAACTATTTTCTGCACTGGTTGCATATATTTGAGCTTATATTTAATGAATTGACTTATTGACTTAGACATGAAAAGAAACGTGACACACTGAAAATGAAAAAGTTGCACATATAATTTAGTGTCCTATTTTTTGCACAAATTACAAGTGAATATAGGCACAAACAAGCAAATTAATACAGAATATTTCATTTTACAGTATTTTTAACTGAAGCTTTTTACATATCTTAACATAAAACAAACATACATAATTGAACACTATTTACTGTGGAACAATACACAAGATTAACTTTTTGTACTTAAAAATGTTGAAAATGTTTTCTTATTTAATCTGATCTGTGCTATTTGCCACTATTTATTGGTCAGAATACACTTTATGAAAAAACATAGTATATATTAATTATTAGTCTTACAGAAATGACCAAATGACCCTTAAAATACAGACTTATGGCATATAGTATATTAACAGTATATATTAATTACCCATATTTTGTTTAAAGACTACATTTGCTAAGCATATTACTTGGACACCAAATCCCAGCTTAGTTGGCAAATGATCTATAAATAAATAAATTAAAACAAAATGTTAGATGTGTTGGAAAATCCATAAATTCGTAACAAATGTAAATAAAAGCAAAATAAATGGGTTGCGAGAAAATATATTTTTGTCAGATGGTTTGGGATATAACAAGACATAACAGAGATAAAGAATGTTTGTGTCCTCAGTTATTATCCTTACCAATAGTTCAGAAGATATAGCCAAAGCAGCATAGTTCAGTAATAAGGTATGCTGGTCATGAAATGTGCCTGGCCATGTAACTGCCATTTTTACACATTCAACCAAGCCTACATAAATCTACAGTAATTGTGGTAAAATAATAGCCCAAATTTTAAAATTATTTTGCTCTCATCAATGGATGCAATGATTTTGTGTGCTGGAGGTATTTTTATTATTACTGCATTTATATATCTACATCTGGATGTTCTAGATAGGGCGCCCTGAGTGGCCAAATGGTCTGAAGTGC
>QKMX01352766.1:31174-46050 GCA_003401595.1 Venustaconcha ellipsiformis
CTTCCAACAACTTTTTCATTTAGCGTCATGACAATTTTACCTACAGATGACTGTCCTTTTGGTTTTGATAATTCTTGATTCATGATCATACATTTCTGATGGATTTGTGATTTGGTTTCATGGTATACTATTGTTTCCAACTGTAAATTGGAACATCCAACTACAAATGAGTTTTTTTCATCCTCTGTTTTTGAATGCCCTCTGCAGACAATGCAAAACATGGTATCTACTTCAAGGTTAAAGTTAAGCTATGACCAACCGCATTTCCGCTTCTCTAGAAAAGTTTGGTTCATACTTTCTTTATCATACTGTTTGTCTCATTCCCTTTTGTCCTCGTTATTATCAGTCTTCAGTCTTTTGGCCAGATTTTCCACACCTTGTACAAATCACTACATTGTTCTCTTCACTTTCTCTGTTTAACTATGATCCTGGTCAGTGCAACAGTAACGCTTTGCATGCCATTTGTATTGCTTAATATAAAGCACCTATGTGATCTGGATTTACATGTGGGAGTTATAGCAAGTTCAGTAACTAAAAATAGCAAGTTATTTGTTCACATTTCTGTTATGGAAACAGCAAATATAAAGAAAATTTCAGACCATCTGTTAGATAAATCCATGATGTAGCAAATTCTAAAGTATGTTTCTTGAAAAGTTAGCTCCAGGCAACTTTTTCATCACACCTATGTGTATAAGACACATTTGGATTAATTTGCTGTTGAGATTCTTGCACATGATAAGAACATTGTGGTGGAGAATATGATTACCCCACTGTTCCGCAAGGGGCCTTAGATTGCTGAGTAGTATAAATCACTCCTTTTACAATCACTGCCTTATCATCTCTATGTGGGTTCGAGTCTCTGGCTTAGCCAGTTTGAGTATATGAGAAAGCTTCCATGGACAGTGGTTCTTACTGGGGCTTTCCCGGGTTCTTCTTCCATAAGTTATACTATCCACCATATATAGCCTATCTTGTGGCAAGAAATGGCATTAAACCTCAAACAACAAACAACAACTGTTCTACATGGTGGATAATGTTCATGCCACCTTGCAGCTGGTTTGGAATATCTTGGTGTAATCTTAATTGTTGTATCAAGAATTGCTAGCTATAATTTGTTCAAGAAAGCGGAGAGCAATCATGTTTAGGATAACTAAGGTTTTAAACAAGGTAGTATCTCAGTCTTTGTCTAATGCCATAATTACTTCTGCCAACATAGATTTGGTGATAAAAGACACCCATATTCGCTTTATGCAACACTGTTAGGGTCACCATTATTTATTTACTTGTAGGATAAGGAGAGTAAGGGGATGACCAGCACAGGAAGTGCCCATTGAATTGGATAATGCCTACTGCTCGGATATTTAGCCTGAATCAATCTTAGCCTCAAATTAGAGATCACGATTGGCGTAAAAGAGGCCACATACTGCTCAACAACAGGAAATGGCAAGGAAGTCAAATGCTGCTCAACAACAAGAAATGGCAAGGAAGCCAAACACTGCTCAACAACAGGAAATGGCAATAAGTTTCATTAAAGGGATAAGAAACATGGTTTCTCTTTCCCCAAGCCTTCTAACAACCAGTGTTGACCATTCCAACTGAGTGCAGACAGCCTACTGGCTGGTGACATACTCCTTCATTTCCATCAGCATTGGATCAACCCTTTTTCTGCCAGATGAATGGGAAATCCAAGTGTTTCAGAGGGCTTAAGATTTCTATTCATTTGGATTTTGGAGAAAGCCTAGATTGTGTTGGAGTTCAGGTTGCTACTAGACCAGCAGGCATTGGAGATTGTTCAGAAATTGAACTCTCCAAGTTTTTATTCCAGGCACTTTCTAGTGGCAAAGGCCAACAGAATCCTCATGCTGGAGGTATGGAATTTGCAATCAATCAAGACTTGACCAATGGATATTTCCACTGCCCTATTCATCAGATTGCATACAAGTTCCTTTGGTTTGTCTACAAAAGAAAATATTTCAGTTTGATATGCTCCATTTTGTCTTAACAGCTTGAGCTTTTACAAAACTTATCAACTGCATCATCATCCAGTTCAAGTCAACTTTATAAGCAACTGCTGCATATCTGGACTACATCCTCTAATAAACACTTTGTAAGTTATATTGTGGTGAAGGGAAGAATAATCTCCCGTACCTTTTATGTTACCTAGGCTTTTTCATGAACTGGGAACAGTCAGATCTCAGGCCATATCAATGTTTTCTCCTTCTGGGCATCATCAGTCTCATCATTGTATTATGAATTAATGAATTACAGCTAGAGAGTTCAAGCGGCTGCTCTGCTTGCTCATTGGGCATCAGATATGATTCTGCTTGTGTACCTGTTTATGTGCTTCTTGCAGATGGCTTTGCTGACTCACTGGTGGCCTTTTTCCAGTCGTTTTGATGATAAAGTCAGGATTACAACCAAAGTAGCATTATTCCAGCATCAGTAGTGCAATAAAACACTTATGGCAGAGTCTTATGAAAGACCCCAAATTACAGTTTGTGTGGATGTCAGTTTGTACAGAGGGGAGCCCACCTGTTGCCGTGTTTTAACATAGTGGCAAGTGGGGTTCAGAGGATTGTATCTTCATAGCAATCCTCTAGAAATGAAGGTTTTATCAGTGCTTGTCATGTCGCACAATGACTGACTCAGTGAGTAAGTAATCCATATCATATCAGATACTTCAGTAATGGTTCCTAAATAACCAAACAAAAAAGACAATCTCAGCAGACCCAATGTCACAGCCAGCTTTCTGTCAAGTAAGAGCCAAATCCTTCATACAAATGGTCCATTCAACAATTGAGCTTTTATTGGATTTGTACACAAGTGGTGGGAGGGATACTATGAAGGCTCTTTCTGATGGCCACCGGTGTTTCCATGATTCCATTCGGCAGTGATTTTGGGTTTTAGCCTATCAACCTACCCTAACCAAAACATTCCTCACATGAAAAATATTCCAGAAACTGAGAGACAGCACTGCAAACTGGTTCTAATAGTGCCTCTCAGGTGGGAAAAGTTGAGGGTCAGTGGCATTGATCTAACTATAGAAATGCATAGAAAAATCCCAGTATAACCAAATCTACAACAGTAGACAGGTATTTCATCCCTGTCTGGACCAGCTGCCCCTTCACACATGTCAATTAAGCTCAGTTAAAAAATGAATTTAAGCCTTTGATTGTGGAAAGAATCTTATGAGCTAGAAGGCCCTCCACTTTAAGGGAAAGTAGCATGTATTCAGTGACTAGAGAAAAATCAACAGCATCATCCCTCAGAGTGATTTCTTTTTATGGCTGTTCAAATATTGCAGATGACCCCACAATAACCATCAAAGGCTACAGCAGCATGATTTCCCATACTTTGGGGCATCATGGCAAACGTGATATAGGTAATGTTAAAAATATATTACTAATTTTTATTTGAATTGACCAAAATCCTTCACCCTTTACCCAAAATGGAATTTCCCATGGGTCCTGACATGGCTCAATTCAAGACTTAGGCCAGAACCTTGCTGTTGCTACTAGCATACAATACATGCTTTCTGATAGCCTTAGCTTCAGCACGCAGGATGAGTGTTACTTTTCAATGGACTGGAACCATCTCCAGTTCAGATCAGATGCTTCAGCATTTGTAATGATGCAACCAGGCTTTGTAGCCAGGAATAGATATTACTTGAAGTGTACTGAGAAAAGTTGTGGAACAAGAAGCCAATTCTTTCCCCCAGTGAACACAGCAATAGAAGATATTGGCCCTCAGTCAAATCATCATGACTGGGGTGGATTATACATATGGTTTACTCTAAAATCTCAAAGGACCAAAGTCACCTCATGAATTTTAGATTGATCCCTGTAAGCCTTGCATTCAAAAATCATGTTTCAGCCAGAAACATAATACATGTAGAAGGTGTTGCCAGGCATGCTGAGACAGCATTCCTGAGTTTGTATCTCTACCCAGATGACTGCAAGATCCAGTTCACATTAGCACAATTTCTTCACTAGCATTAGTTTGTCATTTTTGCTGGATTGACCTGTAAAAATTTGTTGGTATATTGAATTTGATAATTCTCTTTTTAACCAGGTATAGTTGTCACAGGTCACATGACCGTTGTTGAGATGCTCTCATATTAGATAAGCAGGCTATCCTTGGTATAGGGAATCCAATCATTCTTCACTTGAAGTATGCCCATGGTAGAGGTAGGATGCTCAGCATTCACTCCTACTTTTACCCATTTTCATAACATTTTCATCAGGAAATATGTTCAAAGCAGAAATCAGATTTTGTTAAACAAAATTGTGTTCCTCTGAGAATAAGTAACAAATCACATGATTAAGTTAACCCAATCTCCTTGTGAATGCGAGCATCCTAATTGCTGTATTGCAGTTTAAAATTGATGCCACCAGCAGTGTTCAGGTGGGGAGGTAATTGTAAGAGTTTCTCCCCTTTGTATATACATAGTAAAGATGACGTTTAATTTTTTGCAGGAGCAGGATTTGGGATGTGGCAAGCTTATATTCCTAACTATTAAACTTTTCCATTAAATATTCTCTGATGGTCATAATGTAGTAAAAAAAATTACTTTCTTTTTATTTCAGTACCATTTTACTCCAATCTTTTTGAATATAGAATGTTGTTCAGGGACAGGATCAACATGTACATGATACAAGTTTCTTGTTTTGTTTTTTGTCATCTTCAGGATGAAGATGTTAGACTGTTTTGAGCACTGTAGTGTCCAGATTGGGGATAAAGTTCTCTATACAGTCAAGGAGACAGATGAGCTCAGCAAAGTAAAACCCGGAAAATATTTACCTCCAGATGTTTTACAAACAGCTGCATGTGCAGTCATTAAAGTCAAAAACAAGTCCAGTAGTAAATCAAACAGTAGAGCAAAACTTAAAGTGGATGAATCTTTGGAAACACAATCAACTGTTAATGATGATTTTTGTGAAGATGTTAATCAATCAGATGAGGCGGATCAGTATGAAGATGTTGAACCTGACTCCGATGATAGCTTGTCTCATTCAGGGACAAAAAGTCCCTTTGTTCAGCGTAAGACATCTAGAAGAAAGAGAGGACATTTTTCCACAAAGAATATGAAAAAAGTAAAGGGGAAGAGAGCCAAAAAGAAATCTAAAACAGTTGATAAAGTTATTAAACCAGGTGATAAAGTGGCTGTTGATATTTGTTACACCTTTACTACAGCCGCTGTGGTCTGGCAGGTACAGTAGCTGGTTATATAAACTTTTAGTAAATCCTACACACTTTTTTTTGTAGCAAAAAGCAATTTTTAAACAGTCCATTATTTGATATATCTAGATGAATTGACCTTTATACTTTCTTTGTTGACCATCAGTAAAATCTTAAAAATTATGAATGTCGATTTGTTGGATAGTTGATAGACTGTTCAGAAGATGATTTTAAAAGACAGGCTAAAATTACACATTTTAATTGCCTTATGCCTCTTTTATGAAAATATATTTACAATTTTAGATTTTAAAGTCCTCCTCCATGAAAATGGGTGACTTTCATGACCAAGTGATTATGGCTCTACAAATCACTGGCATCTCACTTCTGTGCATGCCCTTTTGGAGCCTCAGGCTCAGACATTGTGGGGGTATGGAAGCTTGCCAGTAGCTTCCCATGGGTTGGTGGTCCATCCTGGGGTTTTTCTCTGGTTATTCTCAACCAGTTATGCTGGTTTGCATATAAAGCTTTTCATGTGCTGAATAATGGCGTTAAATCCACAAAACCCATCCATGAAAATAAGTAATATTTAAATTTTGTCCTAATTTTACATCAGAATGTTGCTGTGGTCTTGTTTTGAGCATGATGTTTGAATATTTCTTTTCATGTTTTGAAAGTGTAAATCTGACAGACTGACACCAAATCATCTTATCCTGAGCAAAAGTTTATTTTCTCTCACCATATAAACAACCTGGGTCCTGATCTACTATTGCATAATTGCCCGTTGGTCCTTGTCTGTGTTGTTTTTCTCCAGGTTACTCCTAACAGACTGCATGGACCTGGATTTGCCAGCCCATTATGTAACTTCAGATCTAGGTCTGTGCAGTTTTCAAATAGGTCTGAGTTAAAAACAAGTAGATGCAATATTTAAAATTCTGTTGAGAGCACCATTCAAAATTATATTTCTGTTTATAGTGACTTATGAGTCCAGCTCAAAACTTCATAGACCCATTTCATAATATGCCAGCAGAATTGGGTAAGTGCCGCTTGTTAGGAGTTATTAGTAGAACAAACAACATAGACTCTGATCTGCAAATGCATTATGCTATGGTAGATCAAGATCTTTGTTGTTTGCAGTTTGACTTGACATGTAAGCCAGCAAAGGCGGTAATAGTGGTAATATGGTAATTGATTCTTCTGTATCTTAATGCAGCCTGCATCTGGTTTAAATATGAATAATTTCTAGATGAAATCTTGTTTGAGAAGTCTTCTTATTAATGTACAAATTTTATTACATAAATGCTTCATAAGGAGTACCACTACATTTCAACAAAAAATATCTTTGCAATCCAGTCATATTAACTCTTAGTGGGTTTTATTGTTTCTTTTTTTTGTAATGTATTCATATTGTAAGAAATTGCCATTGTTCATGTAAATATCCTGACCTTTAAATTTTCATTACACTAGTTCCAAATTGGTGTTAATGTTTTTTACAGTACACTATGCAAACAATTTCTGGACATCAATTATGTTTTTGAAACCTAAGTTAAGGAAAACTGATGAAAGAACAAACAACCATCAGACCAGGAAACTTATCATTTGGTTAGCTAAAGGAGTTCTCAGTGGGCATCAATCAGAATAGCTGATTTACTCTACAATTAACAATCATGTAGTTCCCTAAATAAAGCAGACACTTGTGTTATTATCTCAGTTTTCAGTGGCAGATTTTTTCATCATTAACTCATTTCTGTACAGAGGTCCCCATCATATACAGCCACCCCTTATGCACCGAGAAAGTGGCCTTATATGATGGGTGGCNTTTCCAGAGGGGGACTATATTTGTGAGATGTGTATGTATATATGTATAAAGCAGGAAAGCTACATATAACAAAAGTAGTTCTTATCTTCATATAAAAGTGGCAATAATTATTAAAATGTTCTTGTTGTAAAAACAGATTTATTTCAAGGTTACATAAATTAAAAGTTTGTATTCTTGGGCATAAAATGTGAGTGGGGTATTGTTGGCATGCGCATTACATAAACATTCAGAAACATTATTTCAGTCTTGGTGCATTTGCTGTTTCATATTTAAAATAATTCTATTTCCATTTACTCCATTTTTCCTACATAATGTTCTTTTTTTACACTGTTGTTTGTTTGAGTCTTCCCAACATAAATGTTTTGAAATGTGAACTCTCCCCAATGTAATTTAGTCGAGTAACTTTTATTTTCTTCTAAAGTATTATTTCTTGGTTTACATGATGACATGTTAAAGTTTTGTAATGATTTRTTCYTTGTGGATAATTGTACAATACTGCAATTTAATTTTGCAGATGAACTGTTTGTAAACGAAATGCCTTATTTTACATGAAGTGATCCATGAAATGTCACGCGATTTTTTTTGGTCTTTGTCTGGTACCTTGTTTTGTTTAATGTTAATTGTTTCTCATATGTGTATCTGTGTGTGTGTGTGTGTGTCCATCTGTGTGTGTGTATGTGTGTTTGAGAGAGAGAGAGAGTGAGTGAATCCACAAAAACGTTTTAGCTTATCTGACCATGTTATGATTTTAACAATTAAAACCATCCAGTCATAATCGTCAATTTAAAAGACAACACTGCTGGCCCCATTTCCTGCTAATGTTGGCATTCATGATATAACCTTAGTGGTACATGTACTTTAGCCAACACTTCTTTTGGTGACAAAAACCTAACATCCAGAAACATATATCGGGAAAGATAATCAGATTACTTACCACACCATAATTAAATATTGGTTCTAGACAAATTAACAATAAAATGTGCCTATTTGTGAGGGTTACATTTTACATTTGTGCACTAATATGGTGGCCGCTGGTTGCATTATCAAATTTGCCTAATAACTGACTTAAAGTAAATTCATCAGCACTTGTTAAACTGGCAAATTTGGCAGCAAAGACTTGATTTTTCTCTTTCCCTAGCTTCTCATTTTCATGGAAGGATACTAGAAATGTTTAATTGTTAATATACAGGTCTATAAAAATGGTCACATGCCTTAAAAAGTTTCTTCTTTCAAGAAAAAGTATATTTTCAGTAGGAGTTGTTTGACCATTTTGTGATATTACAAAATATCCATATAAAGATGATATCCCAATAGCTACAGAACTCTACATTATTTTAAAAAAATTTGATTTCTTGTTTAGGATGGAACAGAAGAGGAAGGAATACCCTCCACAGACTTGTTTCCAATTCACCATTTAGATGAACTTGAATTCTTTCCAGGAGATTTTGTGGTTGATGCTAAAGGTATGTGTGAAGGCTCATAATGGTTCCCAAGGTCAATGTGAGAAGTAGTTATTTGGCTAGGTTTTTCTTTTAGAGTTCCAAAAAGATGTTTCTTTGTTCACCTCCACTCAGCACCTCTCTCCATCCCATGACTAATTAGCGTGCATATCAGCAGCACATTATATCTAGATTGTAAACATTTACATACAGGAACTGGTCTGGGTTGTATTTCCTTTTATCTTTGAGGAGATATTTAACTTGTAAGGTTTTGATGATTGTCTAATGCTAATGTTTCATTATGTAAGATGAATGATTAAAAACATTTTATTTTTGAGAATGTCAACAAGTGAATTTCACGAATCTAGGGCAATTATAAATCCTAGCCGACAGACTAATGGGCATAAAACCTCTTCCCTACCTGTGTTCAAATCTAGGTATATTTAATTCACACAGATGTAATTATTTTCTGACATTGCTAGTTAATCAGTTTCTGTACTCCTTCCTGGCTGCTGACAAACTGTTGCAACCATCTGGAAACTTACTGTATAATATAAGCAGCTATGAATCTGTTTCAGAATAGTGTACATTGCCTCAATCAAAACTTCCTGTGGTGACACTTTCCTATAACCAACAAACTATGTTCTGCTAGATTATCAATACTACCTGTATATGAAAATGCAACATCATATTTAGAGCCATCTAGCCAGCCCATTCAACTGCACTGACCTATGTTCCACAACTGGACCCCATTCTATGTTAGATATGACACGGCCCACTTTACTAGCAGATACTTGGTGATGGATGGTGAAGACTCCATTTTTATTATTGCCTTATGGAATTATGTATCCTTGGACACAAGTATACAGGATGATGGGACATCTCCTTTGAAGATAAAGATACTGCTTTCATGACCTTCTGATCCTACTGTGGTGAGAACTGAGGTTAGTTTCAAGGTGGCACTTAAAGAGAAATTGAGAATCATGCCACCTTGAATTTCCCTTCTCCTCCTCTTGCAGTTAGTATTTCAGGGTCTAAATGGAAGCTATGACAACAGCAAAGATCTGTCCTTCTGAATTTTACTTCAGCCAATGAAGATTGCAGAAATTACTGGGCATCTTGGAGGGTGTTTGCAATCCTGGTAATTCCATAGCTTTTTCTTTAAATATTTACTTGCTACATTATCACGCTATTAATACAGATTAACTATACAAAGCTACCAAACTGAAATAAAGATATTACTGCAGTCAGCATGTCCTCTCCACATTCCTATAGAGTGGATAGATAATTAATGCTATGTCCAAATGAAGGAGAAATGTCATCATGACTTCTTCTTTTCTTGACCCAGCTTCTTTTATCTTTCCACAAACAAAGAAAGCAAGAAATGACCACACATAGAAAGCATTTACAAGCTAAGGTTATAAATATGGAAGCTCACCACTGTATGCTCAGGAGTAAGAAAACAGCTGCCTTGTTTTTCTCTAAAATTTAATCATTTTGTGATCCTGTATTGTCTCCTATTGAGTTCCCCACTGAGGAGCTTAGAGAACAGGTGACACAAGACTTGCTTCTTCAGCTTCTTGTACAATCCCTTCTTTCTGCATGACCCAAGCAGTCAGCTTATCAGAGAAGGGATGATCTCCATCAGTAATCTCTCATAGCCATTAATCAGCAAATGCTCTATCTTTTTGTGGCCAGTTGAGTTACAGGTAGTCAAGAAATGAAGTTTATCTTCCTTCAAGCCTCCCATTTGTCATCAATGACTTGCTTTCCCTCCAGCCTGCTGTTGGGCCTCCTGTGAGTGCCAGACACCTTCTCTTTCACCATATTTGGATGGATTTATTTCCGCAAAGTAATTGGGTTATCCAGATGGAAACTATAAGTGTCCCCTTGAAAACATACATTCGGCAAAATATTATTCACTTTGTGCTCTTAAAGTGTACAGTAACCTCAACAGATTCCTGGGGAATCAAGTTTTGTGACTACCTCAGTCACAAAATTTGATTCCCCAGGCATCTGTTTTAGGCTGGTTTGGGTTATGAAGGCAAAGAAAAGTAGAAACTGGTGATGGACCTGAGCAAATTCAATCAGTTTGTTATTGCTCGTAACTTCAAAATAAAATTGCAAGATTTGTCCATCTGTCTGTCCACAGTGAATATGTGATCAGCCCTGATTTGTCTGGTGCATGTTTCCATATTCTCCTTCTGTTAAATCATTGTGCAAAATACCTACTCTTCAATTTCACACCTTTCCAGTCATCCTCAGTCTCAGCCCCTGGACCTTCACCACCACATTGGACTGTCACTGCTCACTACAGGACATCCTCCTCCACAGCAACAGCAGTGTAACTGGACAACATACTGCAACAGATCTCTTGTATCTCAGCCACGTATACATGCACCCTCTACAGATGACACAATGGCACCTATTCTCAGGTCACTTGGATCATCAAAGTTAGGATCTCAGCTGAAATTGAACACTTCCTGCTTCAGTGACAGGACTGTGGATTGCAACAGGAATGCACTTGAACCTTGCCCTTGAACTCTTTACAGCCAGAATCACAGTCTGCACAGATGTCAGGTTGTATTCATGTCAACCTCCTGTAGATGAATACCATTCAGAATGCATATCATGTGTTGGTTAAGTGACTATCATGATAATATTGTACTACATGGCCATGTTCAACTACCACCTAAGATGGGTGGGGGAGAGACTAAATCACCCGACCTCTACATTGTGGTTTGGGAATACCTTTTTTTAGTGTACCCAGCACCACATAAACTTAAATGTCTGACATATCCAGGGTAGACTTAATGCCCTAGCATGAGTCATCAGTGCCCTTTCTATCAGCTGAGATGGGATTTCGGCATATACCTTCCCAGGGATTTCGGCATATACCTTCCCACCAGTTGTTACTATAATGACTCAAATAAAGGACATATAGTTCAAATTACCCATCTGTGATAGGATATATCATGGATCAATAAAAGAAAAGTGCATATTGGTTTTCCAAATGTTGAACTTGTATGCCTGGCTCGTGTCAAACAAGCCCTCAGAAAAAAGAGGTAGTCAATGGAATTGCACAGGCATGGAGGACCACCACTTCAGAAGCCTAAGATGGAAATTGGACAGTTGCAGAGAAATGTCACTCCTTTAATATCATCAGTACTATGAATTACAAGCTTACTTTGTTGGATTTTCAAGAAGTTAGCTCCAGTCACTATAAAATTCTACATTTTCAGGATTTTTTACACATTTTGTTGTCATTCTGTTTGATCTTCTTGCTAATTTAGACTTATTTTGGCCTTTTGTCTGAAATGGTACTTGCATTGGGTTCTGATGTTCTTAAACAAGTCATCTTTTGAACTACTGTACTGACCTTTCATAAAGAGCTGCTTCCTTTTCATCACCATTGCCTTTTCAGGCAGAATCATTTAACTTTATGCCATATTTGGCCACCAAAACTGTTTGCAATTCTACCAAAAAAAATTTAGTTTCTGTCATGATGGTCTCTGATTTTACTGACTAGAATAGGCTTCCATTAATGGGAAACCAGACCTTTGCTTGACTTTTCTTTTGCAAAAATATCTTCAGGACACCACCAAGGCTTTGAGTGCTACCTAAAACTTACTGTGCTTATCCAAAGAGGAAGTTCTTGTATGTTTTTATCACTCCAGGGAGGAAAGAACAGTATATTCACAAATGCTCTCTTATTTTTGATTTGATGGTTATTTGGGTAGAGAATTAACCCAAGACTGTACAAATTTCTTATGCATATCAGCTCATGAATTCAGAGCAGTTGCTACCAGCCTAGTGCTGGATTGAAACTGCTCTTAAACATTACTGATGTTATAGAATAGAGTCCTGATACAATGTCTCCGGCTTACATCTGAGAAACCTTTCATCTTAGAAGGCTTATTTTGATGTAGGTCCTGAATTATAAACTCAATGGATTGCCTTCCAAGGTCCCACATTGGCTTCATAAAAAAATTTCCCATAAGAATACATCTTCTCATTGATCAATGAGTAAGGGGATGCAACTCCCTCCATATTATTATGATGAAGTAGTGAAATTGATTGGTGTGGTTTGTTGGTCTTAGTAGCACAGTTCTGGCTATCATGCTGAGGAATTCTAAGACAATACGTAATCAAATACATTACCTGAACATATTATATTATGCAGTGTCATTCCAGGAAGAGCATGCACTTTCACCCTATTGGTAATGAATGATGGAATTTGTGCCATTTCCTGTATTGAAGGTGAGACCTCTCTTGTCTGACTTTCTGTCTCGTAATTAAGTGACAGTTGAGCATTTAGTGATAAAACAAACCAGAATGTGTTGGGGTGGGAGAGTGTATGTGCTGCATAGTCTAGATACTTCAACTGTATAATGATCAGGTAACCATTATCAAAGGAGCATAATTCAATTATATTTTAGTTTCAGAAATAAATCCTAATCGGTATGGTGCCATCGTCAGTTGTGATCACATTGGAAGGGTGTGCACAGTCAAATGGTTTACCCCCTTCACACCTGGACAATGCAGCAGGTATGTTGTTGTGTAGCATCAACTAGATATCAAAGTAGTTTTAACTTGAGCATCAGTAAGTTATTTGTGAAATGCTTGTCAACTTGTATCTTTGAAATTGGTCATATTTTTATTGCAAATATTGGTGGATGCCTGAAATAGAAGAGTGTTATATGATGCAGAATAAATTTCAATTTAACATCATAAAGCAGTAATGTAGCTTACTGTTAAATTGGTGAATACATTTGGAAAAAATCTTGAAAATGTCTCCATTTGAATGATGGTATGACTAATTGTATGGATGGATGAATGAATGCATGTATATATAACAGCAGAGCAGCACAATCCAGGTTTTATAGTGCAGAATGAGCTTATGTGTCCCAAAACATTTCTATTTGTGGTTCAGCAAGGGCTACATTAATATCAATTATCTGGATCATCATGTCTAGATAATTGGCCATCAGAATTTCAGGATAAAGTAGAACTGTGAATAGAGAAATCTTTGAAATGGGTCAAATAATCATGACTTTATATAAATCAGTAACTAAAAAAATGTTAATGTTTTGCAGGCACTTGACATGTTTAACAGATGAAAATGTATAAATAATTTAAAATACTTACTAGATTATTCAGGATTACAACTCGTAAGTTTTACATTTTCACTATACAGTTATTGAAGATCTAATAGAACTATGATTAAGAGCTTATCAAAGATTATCTATGATTAAGAATTATCAAAGATAAACATGGCTGATATATATTCTATTCCCACCTGTGCCATTAGGTAATTTATTTTTGTCACTTGTTAAGTTACCATTGATTGACAATTAGATATGTTGGTTTACACTACAGAATAGCTTTGATCAGACTCAAGTCTTTATCATAGATCAGTGTGTTCATTTTAGCACTCAGTGATAATCAAGTGTAAAAATAAACTCTCTCAGATTGCATCTTCCTCTGTCCTAATTACATTAATTCTTTAACAAGGTAACATAGCAATACAGAATATCATTGTCATTTTAGTCAGTGATATAGACCCCATTTTCTGATATTGTGGTCATAGGTACATGGTTATTAATATATTTTTTTTATTTGTAAGTTGATGGTTAGTAAACAATGTCAATTTGTCATCCAGACTGTCAAACCCTTTCATTCAGGCAGTTATGGAGACCAGTCTAACCCATACTTAAAAGAGAATCTTTAATTGGTGACAGATTGAAAATCAGTTTCTACTTTAGGACGCACCACATGTAATTCAGCGGCATACTTTGACACTCTTTGCTGGTGGCTTCTCAGGACAGTCAAGAGACGTTAGCCTAGCTTCATGCAATCTTGTTCTTGGGTCTCTTCATCACTTCATGCTTATACCATGTCATGGGAAGACTCAGCCTTCAGAGATTCTGCCTTTTATCTCTAGAGTTCTGCCTTCCTCTTCCTACCTTACCAACCATCTGGGGCAGAGCTGCAGCATCTGTTGATCTTATCAGAAAAAAGGAAGCATCCACCTTCAGATTATTTCTGCTATTTGCAGAATTGCAGAAATTTTTAATTGTTTGCATCATCAATTACAAGATCCCAGCATCAGCCATCTCTTTTTCTTTCAAAAACTCATTCAATCAAGATTTTGCTGGTGGTCCTACAATTGCCACATGCAAATTTTTTATTTGGACACCCATCAGTTGTATGTGATATTGCAGCTTTGGGAACAACAAAAGCATACTCTGTTTGTATGAACTGAACATCTTTCAATGATTCTCAACAGTTGGTCTGAATATAGTAGCTGTAGGCATTATGTTGGTCTTGTTATTAATGGGCATCTTCCAGTAGGCAGACAAAGTGGGCTTTATGTTGGTCTTGTTATTGATGGATGTCTTCAAATAGGCAGAAAAAATGAACTTTATGTTGGTCTTGGTATT